>CAJUYH010011079.1:0-11474 GCA_910591685.1 Galerucella tenella
ATCACACTTATTTTAAATGGAAGAACCTCGAGAAGAATGCATTTCTTCGGATTGCACATCACCTGGAATTAGAATTCGTTGTGTATATATTTGTTTATGAAAAATTTATTTTTATGTTTTTTAATCTCTTCAGAGCACACTTTTTTATTTTTTCTTCATGTGGTCGTAGATAAAGTTTTGTATGACACTTGTGCGTGAAGTTCTTTTGCGCACTTGTTGCGAAAAAGGCACTCGCTACGTTCGTGCCTTGCATTTTCGCAACTAGTGCGCAAAAGTATAACTTCACGCACTTGTATCATAAATAACTATTTTTCACTACTAGCTGTGAAGTTTAATTTCTCTATTAGTGGTTAATAATTTTTTCTATTATTAACCTAGGTGAATAATAAACAAATTCAAATATTTGGAGAATTCAGGGATAGTAGTTCAACAAAAACTTCATAATTTTGTATAACCAGCAGATTGTCTTTAACATATTTGCTGCTTGAAATTACCTATCAAGATAAAATTATTTGAATAAAAATGCTATTAGTTTAAAATTCGCGCTCAACCAAAAATGACTGATGACATTTAACGAGTACGTTCATAATATATCGAAAATTGACGTGTACTTGTCAGTCAGACGGAGTAGACGCTTCTCGTGGTGCGTTTGTGAATTTTTAATTTTGGAACTTTAGTTCTTTACGTCAGGTTATATTTGAGCGACCAGGGGTCGCGACGCAAATGATCTTACCGTTACGCTACGTTATGTTACGTTGCTTCGTTATGTGCCTTGCTTGCGTGCTTGTGCTCTCTCCTTAGTCTCTCTCTCGTTTACGAAGCAGCGATTCATATGCTCCGGCCGGGATTCGAACCCGCGCCGCCCGCGTGGAATGCAAGCATTCTACCACTGAACCACCGATGCTATATTAAAATTCTATGCAAAGCTGGTATTCGCAGTACTAGTGATCTACTTGAATTTGTTCGGATAAAGTTTTACTATTATTTCCATAATTTTTTTGCGCGATTAAGGGGTCTAGCACATTTACTTTTCGAAATACAGGGTGTTGAAATTTTGAATGTTTTAATTCGATAACTTTAAAATGGATGGATAAATTGATTTGACATTTGGCAGGTTGTTTTTAAATGTAAAAGGGCATATTTTGAAAGAAATAGTAGTTTGTGCAACTAGTGTGGATATGATGGCCATATTTGGCTGGTAGTGGAAAAAATTGTATATACACCATGGTGTTGAAGACATTTATAAACCTTGCACCTTTTTCCTCTCGGGGCAAAGCAGCTCGCGAAATAATCTTGATGCTCGGTCAATAATAATAGTCTTCACCACATCACCACCTTGGTTTTTTAAATTCTGTTCCCTATCTGACACTAGTTAAAAAGTTCGACAATTAGACAATCAATAATATTTAAGACTGCAAAGAATTTGTTGTCAAGTTTTTAAGGTCCCATCACATTAGATCACATCCTTGATACAATGTGAAATAAAATATGTTTTTGTGAGACATTTTAACAATATTATAGTCTGCTAGAAACGGGATCCAATTAAGTGCACGCTCCAAGAATTTTTGTGTGTATTGATTAACAATTCCAATAATAAATAATAAGAAAACCTGGATCATAATTTATGAAACTATCCAGATAAACCGGGTAATTGATTAGTAAGGTAACCAAGAGGGCAAGCCCCTGGGGCGATTGAAACTAAAATTCAGGTTGTTTACATTTATGAATAAAATAAAAGCACTGCTAACAATTACAATAATAAATCAATAGTAAACCTGGATCATAATTTGAAACTATCCTGATAACGCAGGTAATAAATTATTGGAAATTTCTCTTTCTTACTTTGGTAACCAAATATGACTACATTCGGTTGAAATACTTACTTTACTACACATCCGCATTTAGTCGTATTAAGGCTCTTTCTTTGTTTTTTCGTCTTTTATTATTGGGCTTTTTTAATATTATGTACGCTGAAACCCATTGAATATGATGCTCCTCTTCCTGAGCAAGTTTGCGAATACCTGATTTAAAGAACTTCCTATCTTTAACATACTTTTTGTGTAGCTAGTTCGAATACTGAATTGATTACCAATTTTCTTAATTATTTCTGATAAACTGCAGATTTCATTTAAGTTTATGTTGTTTTAATATCGCTTTTTTAAATATAATTGTCTAATGTCTAATATTATCTTTTCATTATATAGAAGTTCACTATTATATCTTCTCGTTTTTCCATGAATGATTTAGAGAATTATGGAGAATAAGATAGAGCTAAATAGTCAATTATCCCACCTCAGATGTGAATCTGTCATAATTCCTAAATATTTTATTTGTTTTGCAGGTTGAATATTGGTTTTTTTGGACATCGGTGGTGTAGTTCGCAAGATTTGGTTCTAAGGATGCAAATGACAGGTAACCGTTTTTTATAATTATTGATTGAAATAAGCCTATAGTCAAACCACTGTTTTAAACAATTTAAATCATTTTCAATTTTTAGCTTTAGATCAAACCAATTTTGATCACTGTATATCAGAACTGTATCGTCTGCAAAGCTGATTATTTTATTTTAACTTTTAACCAAAAATAAGATATTTAAATAGATATTAAATAAAACAGGGCCTAAAACCGTACCTTGTGGTACACCACTCACAATTGTCGGCTCTTTACTGTATTTATTACCCATTCTTACTTTTTGAGATCGATTTGAAAAAAACAAGTGCTTTACCTCTAACTCCAATGTTTCCAAAAGAGGACAGTGGTCACCGGTGTCAAAGACCTTTGCTAAGATTGGTGCTATTGTAGGTAAAGCATCAACAATATTTTTATATAAAGTGTAAATAATTTTAAGAATTCTATTATTGTTGTTACGCTCAATTTGGTCTGTTCTATAAGTGCCTGATCAATTTCTAATTTTGATTTGATATAATGGTCACTCACTCACAGTGGTAGCTTGAGACCGCAAACAATTGATGTCAAATTTTCTCAAGTTCCATTCAGAACCTTGTTGTTATTTGTTGTTATTTTGTGTATTCAAGTGTGTATCGGTTAACGACAATTCCAATAATAAATAAGAAAACTTCAAGGAAGATATTTTATAATAGATGAAAAGTCTTTTTAAAATTGTTACTTTGTTCAATAAGAGACCTGAACTATAAATTTCACTGCAACGAAAAAAGTAGTGAATATGAAACGAGAAAGGAACAGGTAAAGTAAAGTTAGTGAAGGTTTAAGCCGAATAAGAAGAACTCAGCTGAATAAGCCGGTGTAAGAATCCCGACAAAGGTCACGGCCACCTTCTTCAATGTGTAAATAATGTAGAAAAATTCTGTTGCCAACTCGGTTTTTATGGCTTTTCTGCAGTGCTGCTTGTCGTATACTGTTCAAATTACACAAAGAAAAAGAAAGATAGAAGATTTAAAGACGCTACGGGATGCCATTAATTTGAATACATTAAATTTTTGTAGACAGTGATAAATATTAACTAATAAAATTTACCGATGAACGAAACTAAGATGATCGAAAGATAATATGAGAATTTATTAAAGAAAAACTAGTAGAAAGACAAAGTTTAACTCGAAAAAATTCATGGTTAGTTCAATTAATAGGTATCCGATTTTAAGTGTTGGGCAATTATATCATTAACACGTCCAGTTTACTGAAATATAGATTGTTAATTATACAGAAATTGTTGGTGGTATTTTTTTTCAATTGGAAATCACTAATGATCTATTAATATACAGGGAGTCCTAAAAGTTAGCACTAAAATCTTGGGAAATATACACAATTTGTTCCTCCTATAAAAATTACAACCAATTGTGACTGAGCTAGAGGAAACACCAGAAAAAAACTATACTATATGTGCAACATTGGCGGCTCGTCAGGGTGTGCAAGGTGGGCAATTCAAAGAGGAAAAAATTAATAACCAAAATTATTCTTATGAAATTTCTCTTCTCTCTCTGTTAGTATAAAACATAGAGCCTAAAACTTGTAATTATTGTCACATATGAAATACCTCCAAGGTGCGCGAAGATTCCGTTATTTCAAATTCAAAGAGCGTCATCTTGGTAACAGGGGTATAAGCACAATATAGTACAAAGACAAGCGTCACTGATATATCTCATGAGAAAGACAAAGAGCGGATGTGAACCGCTTGTGCTTTGCTCACTGGTTATTCGGATAACCAAGAGGGCAAGCCCCTATGGCACTCGAAACGAAAATAAAGTAATAACCAATTAGCGAATGCCGATAAAATAAAAGCACTGCTAGTTCATAAAAAGTGCAAAACAATTCTGAGGGTTTATTTCAAATGAAATCTACTTTTCGACTATTGTTTTCCTTGCCATTTCAAAAGGAAAGCTCTTTTAAATAATGTTTAAACAATAAATTTGCAGGAATAACAAATATATTGAATTATTTATTATTATTATGGATTTTATCAGAGAACTTATATTATACAATGCCTGAACTCGGTCTCTCACTAAAGTTTGGACAACCTAAAAATTGATCACAAGTTGACTAAGAATGAACTATTTCATTAGAATACGTATTAACTAGAAAGCTATTATTTATCGCCGTCAAACTATTATATAGACTTTGCTATTATATTATATTTGACAGAGGTTAATGGAACTTTGTATAGTATGTTAATGAATGTAATTCAAGTGAATTTCACCTGTGGTTAAGGAAAACACTCACATTTTTGTAGCTGTAAATTTATTTGTATTCTTAAAGCTGATAGCATAATAGCATAAATCCTTTTTGATGGCTTCCGCTATTCGTAATCTCAAGACAATGTAAAGCTAATCCTTCAAGAAAAAAGGGATCGTTCTGGGATTTCCGATTGACAGAAATATTAATATTTTCTGACAGGATAGTAGATTTTGTTGAGTAACATAAAAAAAATAATGAATTAAAAACCGGCCAAGTGCGAGACATACATTATACATACATTATACATACAAATGAAGCTAATATAATTTTTTCTACCTGCGTGCGAAAAAGTTCACTCATTTTAGTTCAGAAAGTGCCACTTTTCCGCACTAGTGCTAAAAGTAAAAATATCAATAAAAGTATACACATTTGTTACACAGTTACTTCTATATTGATAATACCAAATTTAGGGGAACGCGTCACCCCGAATTATATACGGGCCACAGTTTTCGGCGGTCTTCGGCTACCATATTGGCAGATAGTGGAGAAGGTATTACCAATATAAAAAGATTGGTAGCCTTGGCTGAAGGGTATTCAGAATAATCAACGGAAATGCGGGAAAAAATGTCTAACAAAATATTATCCACCGACAAAGAACATGCCTATGGGGCTACTTCTTCCAACAACAATTTTGTCACAACCAGTCTCTTGACACAACAAATCTAAGAAGCAATAGATTCAACAACCGATCTTATTGAACCAAAAAAACTAATAGCATCAGCGATCCACTTACAGAATGCATCAAATTGCCAATTTATTATTAATATTAATCATTAGTAGAATAAAAATTAAATTGATAAAAATTAATAAGATTTCAATATGCTGTTTCTTTATTTTTACATGTTCCGCACGCTCGTAGAAAAAATAGCGTTCCTAACTCGTGCGGAAAGTGTATTTGTGGAACTTTCTATAACTTCGATCTCCCGTTAACTAGAAAGGCGCTCTTGCCAACTGGTCCACGGCGCCCTCTATCTGTTGTCGTATTAATTTCAAACAAAAAGGTACAAAAAAACGTGATTTATAAATATTAATTTTATTCTGTGTTTGTTATTTATTGTTATGCTTAGTTATTAATATAAATGAAGATGATAAGACTGAACTAGATTTGTATTAAATAGTTAGTTGTCAATAATATGGAATTGGTTCATTAATTTGTGAGTATGTAATGTATTAACGTAAATAATATATAAATAAATATATAAATAATATACCCTGTACAGTAAAAAATATTTTTAAAATGTGGCCATTGTTGCACTATTTATTTTTGATTTGAAACATTTTTTGACATCTGCAAATTAGATGTAAAAAATCCAAGCGTAAAAGTTAAATTTGTTTTTGAAAAACTTATTATTTATGTTTAGTATCTAAATTTTACTGACTACGGATCTGTTACTGTTCATTGTACAATGAGGGACTTATAAACTTTTATCACTAAGGATTAAATAATAAAAGTTTATGAGATGCCGAGTCAACTGAATAATATAAAACGTTCTTAAATCAATTTTTTCATCTCAGCACAAACAATTCTTGGCAAAGTCTTTGTTTATACGTCAATGGTCTAGCTAAATTCAAACAGTAGACGTTACTGACATGTCGGCCATATTGATGTGGGCCCCAAGAGATAAGGAATCTTTTTTTCTCGATTTCCGGCTGTTTTAACCAAGCAAGTTGACTATTAAATTGGTCTCTTAGTGTACCCGAATATGCTCTTGAATCACTCTGTTAATGGTGTCGGCCGTTTTGCGCTCCTATAATTTCACTCGTAAAGTAAATCCTACTCTTTTACCTGAGGTTGGCCGATTTGCGCCACTATAAACACACAAAGTTAGGAGCACTAGATTCGTATATTTTCGTAGAAATAGGATATCCCGAGTTAAGCAAGAGGAAGAGAAAAAGAGCACGAGAAGATAATTATTATTTACCCATGTCAAAAATTGTTAACGAAGAATTTCAAAAATGGACTTAGTATGGATTTATGCATCAACATTTAACAATTATCAATTAGCATTCAACAATTAACATTTATCAATTATAAGTTAAACTACTCATTTCACTATGACTCCATTTATGCAGAAAATTAACAATTATCATTTATCATTTAACAATTACGAAGTTGGCCAACATTTAACTTTCTTAAATTAAATGTACCGAATTTTCATCTAGTGCGCAACTAGTACGCAGATCCTTACTTTTTTCATAGAAAAGCGGTTGACTTAGGGTTATGTTGTGAGTTTGTTTATTTTCAAGTTGTATTAATAAAAGAAAAAAGTCTTCAATTCTACTATACATCTTCAAAATTTTTCCAATGCACAAATAGACATGAAAATGTAAGGATATTGTAACTAGAATCTCGGGCTTGAGCGCATGCTTACTATAGGAGTATAATTGTGTCTGCATAAACGATGGCAGTTTTACTAATTGTTAAATGATAAATGTTAATTGATAATTGTTAAATGCTAATTGATAATTGTTAAATGTTGCTGCATAAATCCACACTTAGTGACAAAAATTCCAAATTTTGAAAAGTGGTTTGAATACCAACGTTTGGCACTTACAGTACCTACTTATCGGAGCGCAGACCGGGCGACCTCAGGTAAAAGGGTTTACTTTACGGATGAAATTATACGAGCGCAAAACGCAAAACGCAGACACTGTTAACTGACTGCGCCATGTGTTATTTGCAAAGTTTATATTATTCAAATAAAATATATATTACATTGACATTGTTCTATAAAGTCTGTCTGACGACCAACTGACTAGCACCACAAAACACAGAAACTTCAACTCCAGCTGATCGGGGGACCCAGCCCAATATGGCCGTCCTGTCAAAGTCAGGTGTTTTGGAATGATCTATAGAAATGTTATAACAAAGAAAGTGGGGTTATAAAACGTCATAGTGCAGTTCTTTTGAAAATCATCTTCTAGAATGATATTATCCTTTCACGTAGTTTTTGAATGTATGTATTTTTTTAAACTGGTAACAAAAAAAATACAAAAATCTTTGCATCTACCTATATTTTCTTATAAAGTTGGTTGGTAAATTAAAAGAAACCAATAAAATACCAGTATCTTACGAAACATCATTCCGCAAATATATTAAAACATTCACGGTGATTATAATAAACACCTAAAAAGAAATGTGTCTTCAGGAACGGGTCTCCAACCAGCCATTCTTCACTATTCTCGCATCAGTCGGTCTCTTCGTCGAAGCCGCGACCGGTTTCCGCCCACTTTAACCACCGTGTTACCCAAATTCCCGCTTCCCCGTTCGCCTCTCTCTGTACCTAAAAGAAGAACAACGACTGTGATACTCCGTTGGCTTTGCATGGCCTCTTTGGTGCAAGAATGCAAAGCAATATTACAGGGTAGACAAGAAAACTCCCATCGAAATCGAGTCGGTAACAACATTGCGCAGTATTTCTAGCTGCAGCAATTTTTTTGCTATGGGGGTATAAAACGACGTAGTCCCGTGATTATTTCGTCTAAATTTAAAATAACAATGCCGATCAAACAAAACACACACGTCATTAGAAAATCCTATCAATGGAATTACCACTAAAACTTTATCTAAATTTGTCAAATAATAATTTTTCCCAACTCTGATAATTACGTTCAAATAATTGTTTAATAAACACTGATGATATTCTTTTCCTTTTATCAACAATAATCGAACTTATTTCTTTAAACAATTTACTGGTATAGACAAATAAATAAAGGGTTTTCCCATTTTGAATTAACCATCGTGCAATTATACAAAAATCGGTCAAAAGATGACAACTGCCTCTTATAATGAAAAATCTCTCTCTACAATTTAACGAGATTTAACTACTCCAGGTTTATAGTCTTAATCGACTTTAAGATCTGTTGGTTACCAACATTACACCGGTTCAACAATACCACCATGCATTGCAAAATTTACATTTAAGCCAGGTTTCAGTTTAAGCTTGACTTGATAGAAATCGGTGCAAAGGGCAATAAGTAAACTAATCTTTAACAGGCTCTGCTTACAGTTATCAGCAGTACAATCTTTAAGGCCCAGTTTCACCAAACTACGATTGATCTCGGATTAATTAAGCTCTACTTAATAGTTAAGCTGACATATCAAATCACGATTAGATCAGCAAACCATTTTGGCAACGTTGTGGAATGCGGAAAATTCTATTGTTCTGTGAAGATGTATAGTTCTGTGTCAGTCATTGAGATTAGATAACGTAAACATAACCCTAAATAATATTTTGTGTTTACACCGCTCTGGTTATTTTATTTTTGTAATAATAAACTTAATAAATAAGCAATAGTAAATAAACAATGACTGACGTGCAGAAGCTGAAAAAAAAGAGAGACCCAACATTCACAGTGGAGGATAAACAGATCTTGGTAGATATTATCAGAAAATATTCATATATAATTGAGAACAAAAAAACTGATCTATGAATTCAAAAATTGTATGTTGGGAGAAACAAATAACATAGGAGTATAATTCTAGTTGGTCTTTAATAGATTCTAGTATTTGAAGAGCAGCTTCTTTTGAAAGTCGAAACCTTGTCTCAAAATCTTTATTGTCCAAATTCTGGAAATAAGCTTCTCTTTCTTGAACCCATCGAGGACGATGAAATATAAATTCATCTTCACCACTATCGTCTTCGAAGGCAAGATCATAAACTCTTCGAAATGCCATAATGAACAATATATCACAAATATTCAAAAATATTTATTCCTCATCTATACCTAATATAATATTTAAATCTGAACTAAATCGGACTTTACACAGATAAATCCACCAAAAATGGCCGATTTGTACTAAATCGCGATCAGTCGATTTAATCCTGCTTTTGAGCATGGTGAAACGTTTCAATATGTTAATTGTGATTAGACGCTCCACTTAAGAGATAAATCGGGATTAAAACTGTTGGTGAAACTGGGCCTAAGAATTCGTTGTTGTCTTAAGCAAGTTTAAGCTCTGTGGGTTAGCGTTCGTTAGCTAACGTAATTTAACTAATCCAGATTTATAATCTCAAGCGAGCTTAAGTTATGCTGGTTACTATTGTTAAACCAGTTTAACAATACCATGCAACACAAAATTTATATTTAAACCAGGCTTTAGCTTAAGCTTGATTTAATAAAACTCAGTGCAATTTATCTCGAACAGGCTCTGCTTACAGCAGTTCAATTAACTAATCAAGGTTTTTTTTACTCATGTTCGACTGGGTCCTCAAACAGTACCCAGACAGTGTTGGACTCATCCCCACGGAGATGCCTACCTACCAAACCCACCTCAAACTCGCCGTTACTCCCGCCTTGGAATCACTATACCCTAGCATACGTCAAGACGGGCGGCGGTCCCTCACACACTCTCCATCATCTTCTTCCTTCTATCACTCCTACCTCTCTCATGCCATAGCGAGTCCTTCTCTTCCCCTAATCATGCTCTCTACTACGCCACTTATCTCCATCCATTCCTCCTCGCCCATCAACATAATCTCCACCATATTTTCCCAATACACCACCTCTCCCAGTTTATTTTCTAACTTCTTCAAAACTTCCTCATTCTTCCAACATTTAAACACATGTCCCACATCATCCTCCACTTCACATCTCTCGCACACTCCAGTTTCTCTTTTCCCAATCTTGTGGAGGTAACCTACTCTCGACCCATGCCCTGTGAGCACTTGCGTCAAGAGGTAGTTCACCTCTCCAAATTTCCGGTCCACCCAATTTCTCCTGCTCCCAATCGCTCCTTTTAGCACGCCCTCATACGCATCCCACCTTCTCTCCATTTCCTCATCCATCAATTCCTGTACTACCTCTCTGCTCGCACCCTTCCAGCGTTTCTGTCTGGCTCTAGCCATCAAGTCCAATGGATAGGACCGTGACAGCACTGCTGCTGCCAGTCCACCCACTGTCCTGTACGCATGCACCACCCTCAGAAGTATTCCTCTCTGCACTCGTAGGAGTGGTCTAGCCCTCGCTTTCACCCCTGCTTTCTCACCCCACACTTCCGCGCCATACAGCATACTCTGCTCTACCGTCCTACCAATTATCCTCCTCTTCCATTCTCCCGGTCCCTTCACATTACCCATCAATTTTCCCAGCCACGCTGCCCTTACTTTTGCCTTCTATGCATGCAGCCTTCAACATATGGGTTTTAAGGATAATTGGCTATCCAACCACACCCCCAGATACTTCACCGCTTCCTCTATCCGAATTTTCTTTCCCTTCACCATCACCCCCACCTCCCTTGCCTTGCCTAACTAATCAAGGTTAGGTTAGCTCTTAAGCGGGCTTAAGTTCTGTGGGTTAGCGCACAATCCAGGATTAGCGATGGTTGCATCAACATATTAGTTAAGCACAATCCAAACGAATGAAAGAAATAGTTTCTGCTGTAACTGTGTGGTTGATGAAAAGCAGTTTAAAAAAATAACTGGTCACGCGTCTACTGGTTAAATTAAGCCGTACTTACAGCTAGAGCTGTCTAAAGTATCTCTCTCTACTCTCTACTCTTTACCAAGCAAGAGGTGAAGTGGTAATAATCTTGGCTTCGGAAGAATCAGTGCCAAATCCCAGGCCTGGACCTTTCATGAGTTTTTTCGTAACAGTAGGAGAATGACTGTAGCCCTTACCTCTCAGCTGATTAAGAATATAATGAAAAAATATTTTTAAAAATGAAAGGAGAACAGTGGAAAGCTTGGAAAGATTAAGTCCAATAGCATCTGTCGAATCCTGTGTAAGTGGAACTAGCAGCTTCATACCTATAACATTTCTTA
>CAJUYH010011080.1:0-11473 GCA_910591685.1 Galerucella tenella
AGTTTTAAATGATATTTTCGTATAATTTATGATGTTGGTGTCGAGGAGAATTTACATAAAATCGTACAAGGTGAAACAAAAAGTATGTCACAGATTGGAAAAATATGTTGAAACCTATTTGGGGACGCAGCAAAACAGTAGAGAAAAAGAATTGTTTTGGTAAGAAGTGAATCTTCATATGTGGAGAGATTGGAGCAAATAGAACAATAAAAGTTTTCTCGGACAGCCAAGCGGCTTTCAAAGCACTTAGCTCTCATCGTGTAACGTCGAAATTGGTTTTAGACTGTCAAAAAAGACTCCCCGATAGGAGAACTCAATAGAGTATTTCCGAACGCTACCGATGATACGTGTGATGTCATATCTCTTGTGTTTACTTATGTCAATATGGCCGGTATTGCATTAGGTTTTGTGTAGTTGTGTGTTTATATTATATTTTAATCAACTGTTAATTGCTTCATTGACGTAAAAATATCATTTATATGTTTGTTTGAGACCATTACGTGTTTGTGTGTGCTTTTTTTTATTTCTAAAAGTCAACGTAAAGTGGAAAGTGGTCATAAATATTCGATATTTCCGAGGATATTTTAAAACTTTTGGAAGAATATATTTTATTTACTAGTTCAGTGTTCAGTGACGATTCTTTCATATTTTGTGGGTAAAGATATGGCTAGCGGAGGTTTTGTAAAAGCACAAACTGATAACTTGCTCAAAGTAGACTCATTTATGCTGCTTGAATTTATGAAGTCAAACAGCTGCATTAATGCAGAGGAAATAAGAGGAGTTAAAGCATTATCGTAAGTACGATTTAAACTATGTATTATTTATATAATATATACCAACCATATTTCGATGTGTGGTCGTAAGAAAATTATGTTTTTATGGCTGATTCTTAGACATATAGGTACATAACCTCAAACTATTTAAGAATAAAAATTACCAGCATAGAAGTAGGTACTTACATTAAAATGGTCTTCACAAACAAAAGTAATGTCCTTCTCTTAAGTGTATTTTCGCTTGCGCCACCAGGTAAAGTAACAAATATTTTGTCTGGAATTTTAATAGACGCTGATTTACACACTGGAACAATGCAATACTTGGAATACAAAGTTTTTTTTCGGCATTATCCATTTTTAAAGCTTTCAGAAACAAATTAGGTCACAAGAACTCAGAGCGTCATACACGAATAAGAACGTAAACAAATGACGTCACACCATGGGGCAGCCATCTTTATGACGTAAAGCGCGTTTTGGCGGACTTTCAAATTTTATGATTTTTAAAGTCGTTTTAAAAGTGAAGTTTATATTTTTTCGAAAAAATAGGCATGCAAGGTGTTAGGAGACCTGATGAAGCGTCAATTCCCACCAATAGCAAAATTTATGCTTGTACCCTATTTTAATTTACATAATAAAAGCTATGCGTTGTTTATTATATTTACAACTTTGAAAAAAAATTCAGATTAACATAAATTGTTGATTTAGAAATACTTGAAGGAATTTATTTTCCTAGTGGTTCAGAGAACTTCTTCACAGAATAGCTATTTGAGTATCAAGAGCAGAAAGTAGTACTTTGGCAGTCGAGACAGAAAGTTGCGGCAATCTGCCAAGACTACCGAGGACTTTCTGCTCGAAATACACACAAGATTTTTTCTACGATCACACCAAAATAAAATTAATTGCCATTGTTTGTACTCAGCAGTTTCCAGATTGCAGCTTCGTGTACCTATGTACCTATTAATAAAATTACGCGTGCGCCAAAGCTGCCTTCTGCTTAAGAGCGCCAATAATGTCAAATTATGAAAGCTCGTGGAAACATCAACTTTGAAGTTGCTTTTCAAGGCACAAAAGACGACTTTCGATAGTGGTCGTTGAAAAATAATAATTCTTCGTCATAGATATTTATTCATCTATTTCAACGGTAACGCCTTGGTGAGATACTTTTACGCGACCCTGTATTTAACAATCTCTAATAGACTGGTACTTTTTTTAATAATCAGTAAAAGAAATAGGTTAACGTTGTTTTGGACATGATATAACACGTACAGTGACACATTAACGCACCCATCTCTAAATTTGTACTGGACTTCGACTAAAGTCTGTACAGAAAGTATAAGGAGTAATAAATCATTCATTTAAGTAGATTTCATAGACGTACCAAAATATATTTTAAGAGGGTATACCGTAAGGTACATTTTGTATTGAACGAATGAGTTGCAGCTATGCTAAAGAATATACGATTTAGGTCAGAGGTAACGGGATGTACTAATTTTAATAAAAAAAAGTGATAGAGGTACATAAATTTTAGTAAGTTTGATAAAGAAAGGCAACACAGTTTATTCATAATAGAAAACAAACCAATCTGTAACAATAATTATTTTATATATTTTTGTATATATGTGTGTATAAATGCTGGATATACAGTTTCCAAATCTTGGCAAGATGAAAACATTAAAAGCGGAAGGCAGACATTCGTGGAAGGTTTGTCGTTAGGTTTGCAGCCACCATCTGGAAAAGGAAAAAGACTTATCATTGTCCATGTTGGAAGTTCTGAAGGTTTTGTTGATGGTGGATTATTAACTTTTATTTCAAAACGCACGGGGGACTATCACGAAGATATGAATGGGGATGTCTTCGAGGAATGGTTTGTTCAAATGTTGGATCTGATTCCAAAAGGGGCTGTTATTGTTATGGACAACGCAAGTTACCATTCACGGTTACGAGAAGCATTGCCCACAAATCGTTGGCGTAAAGCAGAGCTTTTGGAGTGGCTTATTTAGAAAAATATTAAGTTTCCAAAAGATCCACTAAGGAAAGAACTTTACAGAATTGCAAAAATGAACAAGAATATTATCATTGTGAACTTAATCCCATAGAATTAATATGGGCTCAGGTAAAGGGGGAAGTTGGAAAAAAAATACTACTTTTAAAATAAACGATGTTGTGAAATTGTTTGAGAGTGCTGTAAGTCATGTTAGTAAGGAAAATTGGACAAACTGTATCGAGCATGTTATCAAAGTAGAGGCAAATATGTTGAAAATTGACAATATTTGTGATGATTTAATCGACCCTATTATTATTAATGTCAACAACGATTCTTCCTCTTCCGAGTCGGATATAGAATAAAATGTAAGTAATAAATGTATTCCAATAATTATTTCTTTTCATTTTTTATTATATTATAATTTAAAACGTATTTTTTTCCCAAAATACACACCACTGCATTGCGTTATTGCTTATCTGCTAATCCTTTAACAATGAAGAAACCCTAAATTTTGCTACAACTGAATCAAATACGGGGTCGATCTACCTGGTTTTTAGATTTACGGAAGAAATGTAATTTAAAGTAAGAGATTTATCAAAAATTTCATGGTGCTCCCTGTAAAGGTTTTGCATACTTAATTAGGGTTTATTACTCCTCGTACTTTCTGTACAGACTTTAGGACATGTTACCGTAAACATACCTACTTAAATCTCACAAGTACTATTTAAATTTAAAATTCTTCTCCGAATGATGATAATAATATAATTGTTACCATCTTCTTAAACATCGTCACGTCAAGGCTGTTCTGATTGTAAAGAAAACACGCTAAGTCATTTTGATGATATCTTCTAGTCATTATTTCGAAATGATTTAGTTTTATTTTACCTGTTTATAGTTGGAATGCGGATAAACACCTTTTGATTGGTATAGTGAGGAATAAAACTTGACGATGTATTTAAAGGTGGTATTAATTTTAGATCAAGTTCAAGGTAGATTTAGTTGTACTTGAGTATGGTTTTGTTATGAAGTTTTCTAGTCGTCATTATGCTTACTAAGTATACAGTGCGTTCATGAATTAATTATTGGATAAATATTTACAGTATTATGAAAGAATCCCAAAACAATGGATGTCAAAGGTAATAGTATCTATAAAACTATTAAGAACAAAGCTCGTTCACATTGAATACAAAAATAATAGTATAGTATACATACCCCAAGGTGATGAAGACTATTATTATTGACCGAGCACCAAGGTGCAAGGCTTATAAATGTCTTCAACACCATGGTGTATATACAATTTTATCCACTACTAGCCAAATTCAAGACAAAAATTAAAAATAATTCACAAACTCACCACGAGAAGCGTTTACTTCGTCGTCTGACTGACAAGTACACTGTCAGTTTTCGATATATTACGAACGTACTCGTTATGTCATCAGCCATCATCAGTCATTTTTGATTGAGCGCGAATTTTAAACTAATGGCATTTTTATTCAAATAATTTTATCTTGATAGGTAATCTCAAGCAGCAAATATGTTGAAGACAATCTCCTGGGTATACAAAATTATGTTGCACAAGTTTTTGTTGAACTACTATCCCTGATTTCATAAAATATTTGAATTTGTCCATTATTGACCTAGGTTTATAATAGAAAAAAATATTAACCGCTAATAGAGAAATTCAACTTCTCAGTTGGTTAGAAGAAGCAATAATTGTCAACTTCACATCTAGTAGTTGGAAATAGTAATTTACGTTACAAGAACGGAAAGTAGTGTTTTTTTTGGAAGCTTGGTGAGACCGAAAAACACTTATTTTCGGGTGCGTGACGTACAATATTTATTTGAGACGGACACTTCGATATACATTCAATTCTTCATTTTACTTTTTATAACGTGATTAACAAAACTAAAACCAGATAAAATAATAAGTTTGACATAAACGAAATTTTTTTTTTTATTTTTATTTTTTTGCTTGCTTATGACCAGGACTCCATTAGCCGAAATGCCGAAATCAACAAATTAACGTCAAATGAAAATGACACTGACCACTGACAAATTATGTCCGGTACCCAATGGCTTACGCATTCATTCAAACAGCATGAAAAAATTATCAGTAGTAATAACCCAAGGACATTGATAATTGTTCGAAAAAATTTTATGACAGATTTCGAAAGCTTGTTGCTTGGAAACAGACCGATGCCGTAGGCGGAGGTCTGTTGCCTACAAGCAACAAGCTTGAGAAAGTTGTCATAAAATTTTTAAGCATTTATCAATGTCCGAGGGTTATTCGGATAGAAAATTTTTTGCTAATTATAGAAAAAATACAGATTTAAAACAATTTATCTAAAGGTGCAACTAACAAAGGAACAATTAGAAAAGTTAAATGTGACATATCGAAATATTAAATATTTGAAACTTTAAAGTCGAAATAAATCAATATGTGTCCATAGCAACGTGAAAATAGCCCATGGTCTGTTATCAGTGTAATGTTGACATGATTGGGTGAAATTGTTCATGTGATAAAAAATGAGGAAATTTGATTGGTTCTTGGAACTGTGAAAAATGTTTCGCTGTAATATGCTACTAGCAAATTATCAGTGTAATTTTGATGCTATTGGTCGATTTGAATTTTGTTCTCATTACGATTGGCTGACAGTATCGTTTAAAAAATAATCGATAATATTATTGGGTTTAGGACTAAATATCCTGTCCAAAAATATCCTGCCAAAAAAACCCATCCCGTAATATCCCCTACCAAAAATAGCCCCTCCAATATTATCTCTAGCTTAAAAAAACATTTTCCAAAAATATCCTTGAATTGAATTTAATTATTATAACTAATATTTGGAAGCTTTAAAATAACAAGCACAATATTAATATCAATGTTCTATATTTCCACAGTCCCACATTCTGTTTCGGGGTGGGGGACGGCAAAAAAAATTATTCCCTTCCCCTTCTCGAAAAACGTCATGTGCAATGTAAATTATTTTACATTTTTTCGAGAAGGGGAATAGATATCTTTTCTTCAACCTTCACTTTCTTTACCATATATTTTCAGTTAAGGATATTCTTGAACAGGATTTTATTGGCTGGGGAGATTATGGGATGGTTTTTGTAGGTCGGGGATATTTTTGGACGGTGTTTTTTTGGCAGGATATTTTTGACAGGATATTTAGTCGTGCTACCATAGTTATTATTGCATCCCAAACATGTTTTAAACTGTATCTTTCCCAAGTGGATTTAATAAAATTTTTACTTTTATAGTTTTGAAACCATCAATTTAAATTTATTGTCGATATACAGTTCCCGATATATTAGAAGGAGTTCATACACTGTTTGAGTCTAAAATTATTTAAAAGCTGCTATTTATAATCCAAAAATAATATCGATCGAGGTCAATAGAAAACTTCAATTGAATTTCTGCCCACAATTTTAAAATTACTCTCGATTTATTTTTACAACTTTCCGGATATGAAATTTGTACACACACAAGATGTGATTGTTAAAGGAAATTTTATTTATATCCCATGGACTATATTAGAACGTTTATTCCTATATTTTCTTAGATTAATCTGTACCTCTCGACTGCACGTAGTTGTAATGCCTTAAGTCAGAATTTTCTCCGTATACTTATTAAGAATATTATGATGTAATTTCTAGTAAAATTGATTGACCATCTCTCGAATTGGAGATAAACTTAAGGGGAATCTATCGGCAGCGATTTGACAAAATATCGAAGTATTTTTGGCAAAGAATTTGGAGGTAATGGATGTATTGAAAATTAAGAAAAAAATATATCATGTAGATTAATGTTGAACTTAGAGTTCTCATCGAATAAAAACTTTGAAATGCTAACCAAATTTTGTTGAAAAAATACGAATCATGAGGTAATTACACATATTAAGCAAAGTTTGAGCCCTTGTAAACAATTAAATATGGATTGAATGGAAAAACTATAATTGATAAGAAGTCTAACTTGAAGCTTTATGAATACTATATAAAAATCTCAGAATCCTCAATTTACTTATGACCGTACAATTCCTTATTGAAATTCGGTTGCTACCACTAAAATATCGGATAAAAATCCATCTCTCGCTTTTCTATCCTTCTATGACTGACATTGTCTCTCTGCTTCGGTAGTCGCGTGCCGTTCCATTGTTGATACAACGCTCGCCGGTCTCGGCGGTCGCCCAGTTCAGTACTGACGAAGCTTATAGAGTAGTACGTGAACCAAAATCCGCTTGGACCGCTTGGCTACCTACATGCTGTGGAGCTTTCATATTTCTAATAAAATTGTGCAAGGTCGAATTTGGTAGATGCCCCTTACGAAAATAAACATGGATAGCAATTAAGTGTTCTTTTTTGTCTTAGAACATTCAAACCATCTCGTAAATCTCTATCTCCTCCTCGTCACTATTTTAAATTTTTAGAGACAAATTAATTTAACAATTTGCTGAAATTTTCTACGGAAACTGAAAACGTAAAAACATAGGTTAAAAGAGGAACTGTTGATAATGGGACGTTTAACAAAGAAAGATAATTTACCTACCTTTAATGCCGTCTAGTAAATTACAGTAATTTTGAACCGTTCGTGATTCTTTTGTAACTTTTACCAATAGCCGTCAGACGTAAACATCAACGTCATCTATAATCTTGAAATTAAGTCAAAATCCGACTTTTAGATTGAACGTATTGGTTGATTTAAAAAAAAAAGAATATTTTGTAGAGCAGTGGGTTATTTGTTTTAAAAATTGTTTGAT
Source organism: Galerucella tenella (assembly GCA_910591685.1). Taxonomy (NCBI): domain Eukaryota; kingdom Metazoa; phylum Arthropoda; class Insecta; order Coleoptera; family Chrysomelidae; genus Galerucella; species Galerucella tenella. The sequence continues at coordinate 7,518 of CAJUYH010011080.1, forward strand.
CCAGTAGTAGATCGAAGGGGTGAAGTCCAAAATAGTGATTTCTCTGAAATTTTATTTTGCACGAAATGTAGCATACAAGACCGATGTATTCCGGGAGCCTGACTCTTGGTGCCATTACTTCTGGAGATGACTTCGGTGTTTCCCTTGTTCTCCCTGGCATTTCACGCTGGTGGCTGGTTTGTCTCTCAGTCGTATGAGCTCGTTGAAATGGTGCGTTCCTTCGCACATGACACACTTTTTTTCCACTATGATAATAAACAATGGTTTTCTTTTGCCTTATCTAAAGCGAATCCTTACTTCTTTCTCTCCGATTTCCTCACTGAGTGTAAATCATCTGATAATGATCTTCTCATTCTTCCCTTGGCGTGTATGTGTACAATTTCACTCTTCATTAGAGTGCCTGATTAAATTCTTGCAGTCCTTCGCTGGGAATTTTCTCCGAGCCTTTCTCAGATGTTTATAAACCTTGTTTTTCTCCCTAGTCTATATTTGTTCTTTCTAAACTCCAGTGGTAAAGGCTCCGGAGAATGACGAGTGGTAGCTGTTTGTGTATCTTCTTATTCTCCTTGATGGCTTCGTCCAGTATTTTTGCCTCTCTGGTGTTCCTTTGAGCTGCTTTATTCCTTTGATCATTTTTTACGTTTTCAATGAACATCTTGACGATTCTGTCATCTGCGCCTTCTTCGGATGCTTTCTGGTCAGCTTATGCTTATTGTTTCTTCTTGAATTGTTTTTATTACCTGCCCCATATTTTCAATTCCTTAAACATTTAATTGTCGACTCTTATCTTCTTGATTTTCCTGGTTCCAGTTCGTTGCTTGTTTTTTGCAGCTACTTGTTCCCCGCTTTCAGTCATTATTGTATACCTTCCACATGTATTAATAACATTGGCTTGATGTTTTCTGTCTTCAGTGCGGCATCTAACTCATTGCTCCATACCTTGGATGTTCCCACTTATGTTTTGTCACTTAGAGATATGACATAAAGAAAATTTTCCGGTTAAGGAAAATCTGTATTCAATTTTTGGTAAATTAAGGGGCAATAGTGGCCAGTACCTGGGCTAATACTAGTTTTGATGTTAGAAGCAATACAAAAAATATACAATTGGATACAAATGATATATGTATATCCATGTACAGTAATAATAAGCAAAACTAGGTTACGGATTTTGAAATGATCTATTATTATTGATTGCCAAATTTGCTACAGTTAATGAGATTCCATCCATAGTATATTAATTTTTTTGATTTTTGAAGGTTGTTGGTACTTTTAGACATATTTATGTCGAAAGAAGTTGTCTCATCATTATCAATAAAATTCATAATATGCCTGAAGCAATTCACACAGGTGTTTAAATGTGATGCAGGTGTGTTCTATCAAACAATTTGTTTATCATAATGATAGAATAATTTAAAAATTCTATTAATAACATGATATTTTTAATGTTTTACAAATTATTTTTGGCTTTATAGTATTTCCACTATGGAAAACAAAAAGAAAAACAGTGAATCATTCAAAATATGTGGAAAAATATTAGACACAAAAAAATTGAATATGAACAACATTAATGATGGTAATAGTACCCCTTCTCCTGATTGCAGTTGATTTGAAATATTACCCAGTGTAGTAATCAAAAAGGAAACGAATACCGTCTTTAAAAAAGAGACTGAAGCACGAGCCTTGATACGAAGATGTGCCTCAGGCACCATACTTGAGGCCGCTGCGGTCCGGGTCCAAGTTCATTCAACTCCTGAACAAGCTCATTTATAGGACATACATGGCTAACGTTATTCTATTAAACTTGTTTGTCGATGCTTGATTAATTTTTACGAATTTACATAAATTACTTTGGATCTCAGAGTAATCACAGATTTATATTGATTTATGTGATGAAAATAATATTTTAAAATATAACGCGATGAAGGATGAAAGAAGCAAACAATCTAGTGCAATTTATGATTCAATTCATTCAAGTTACGGTGAGATGCTAAAAATCCATTTTAGCTTGATGATTGGTGCTACTTGTTGAAAGAAACTATTTAAAAAGGTTATGATGAGGAGTTCGAAAAGTAAGGCTGTCCTATTATAGGCTCTATCGGTAGGGCTAAAGCAAGGGATAGCCTTTCCAGTAAGCCTATGAAGGAATGTCACAATTTTCCAGGCGGAAATGACGAAGAATCACTACTGTGTGGAAGAAATTAAAAGGTAGAAGAGAACATATCGTTCAATTGCTATGTTCACAGACAGCCAACTGACACTCAACTCCGTAGAGGTCAATTCTAGGCTAGTATGGGATTGTGTGCGGGCCCTAAACACACTAGGTGAGCGTAGCAATGTTATATTGTGGGGCAATCTGATCCGTTGGCATTCCCAGTATTGAATCTGCCTTTATTTCTTCATATAGCTCTTTGTAGACCTTACCGTGCTCTTGGCTTATCGGGAAAGGTCCCTGTAATAATCTGTGACTAACATATCTTGCATTCCCTTGTATGAGGATATGTAGTGGTGGTAGGCTTACTATTACCTCCAGGGCCGCAGTCGTAGTCGTTTTCATGGCCCCCGTGATACTTAAGCAGGCCTGCCTTTGAATACCACTTAGCTGCCTCTGCGCTCCAATCTGCAGTGTCCTGGGCCACCAGACAATTGATCCATAGGTTATCATTGGCCTCACAACCTGTGTATATAACCATTTGGTCATGTTGGGATTTAATCCCCAATTTTTTCCACACATTTGCCTGCACCTTCCAAGGCGATTCTGGCCTTGTGTGTGGTTTTTTCAATGTGGGAGTTCCATGTGAGCTTTTGGTCAAATATCACCCCTAGGTATTTAACTTCTTTCGCAAATGGAATTTCCACTCCGTTAATTTGCGGCTTTTGTAGACCTCTATCTATATCAGTGTCAAAGAAAGTTAGTGAAAAGAAAATCCCAAACGTAGGCGCTTCCCCCAACACGAAGAAATACTTGGGGATGTCTAGGAAAAACCTCCGCAAAACAGTAGGATTTCTGACTGATCAACCTCTGTAAAATAGGGTTAGTGGATATACTTCTATGCAGGATGAGGGAACAAGAAAACGAAAGTTAGTCATATTCTATGTCAGTGAAATCTTCCTGGAAAGGACAGCATGGCCCTAGGAGGAGAATTGAAACCTTTAACTTGAAAACCTTGGAGCATGAAATAGTTGAAAATTTTTAACATAAATCCAATATTTGTGTATTTTCCTAACTATTGTAGAGCAGTTTATTAGTGTTCTTCAAGTATACGTATATATATACGTATATATTTATATATAGTATTTTTAACAAAAATTAGAATCGTCAGTCAACATAACTGTTTCGGCATTTCCTTATACGTATTATTTTTAGTATCTTGCCTTTCGATAGAGTTGACTATCTTGGGGGGTCCATTGTAAGATCTAGTTTAGACAATTATTCTTGAAAGCGTGCTGCTGCAATAGGTCATTAAATTTTAGAACTCTATATTGTGTACACGTAACATCAGAATCGGTGTAATAATAGATCATTTAAAGACATTTACAATCGTAAAATTGCTATACAAGTGGAGATTAAAAAATAGCAGAGCTCTTACTTGGTCTATTTTTCAATTTACTACAATAATTATATCGTTCGTGCTGCTAAAGACGCTCCTTTTTTTCACAGTATACTGTGTCTGTTTTAAACGTAGAGCTATTAAAAGGGAATTTTTTTATATAGGCCTTTAGTTAAAAATTTTCTATTCGAAATAATTATTTTATTATTATTCGTTTTCAGTCCAGTAGATAAACCTTCTATGAAAGCTTGACGACTGGTTTTAATATTTTTGTCCTGCCATATTTTTTTCACTGAATGTCCTTCATTGAGCCATGTCTCATCTAGATAATAGATTTGTCTTCCCTCCTGTCTGTATTTTAGGATATCACGTAAATACTGTCGTCTCCAACATATTATTTGCTCGTTG
>CAJUYH010011081.1:0-11473 GCA_910591685.1 Galerucella tenella
CTTATTATTTTAAATAAATAATAGGTAACAAAATTGGCGCCCAACGCACAACCTAATTGTTACCCTATTGTTAAATAATTGATACAGTCCACATCCAGCAGATGATACTTGTGATATTCGCTTCGTCACTGTGGAAATGCCCAAATATGCACCAGAGGACCGTAGAACCCAACAACTTCCTGATAACGACGTTGCTAAAATTATTAAAACTCTAGAATTAGAAGATCTAGTAGAATTGAGCAGATGGTCTGAACGAGGTTACCAACTCGCTGATGGAGTTCTTCATCATTTCAACCCTGACAATGACTCCGAAAATCCCCAGCTGGTGATTCCTGAACCTTTACGAGAGGACATACTGAAACAATACCATGACGCTGACACTGCTGGTCATTATGGCGTTGACCACACCTATAAGAAAATTTCCGAAAAATTCTTTTGGACTGGTATGCGAAGATACATTGCCAACCATGTCAAGAATTGTTTAGATTGTCAACGGTATAAAAGTACGAACCTTGAGCCTGCAGGATTGTTACAGACTCCAGCTCCTGCACAACGTTTTGAAGTTATGGCTGTTGATTTATTCGGGCCCCTCCCGGAAACAATCTCATTGAATAAATGGATCTTAATTGTCGAAGATATCGCCTCCAAATGGGTAGAATTATGTCCTTTACCCAATGCAACTGGTGAAGCTTGTGCTAAGCTTCTTATAGAAGAGGTTTTCCTTCGTTTTGGCAATCCTAAAAAATTGATTTCTGATAATGGAGTTCAGTTCATCTCGGATGTGATGCAGAAAGTAACCCATTGCTTTGGAATAAAAAGCTCCTTCATTCCTTTGTATCATCCAGCTAGTAATCCTGTTGAAAGGAAGAATCGTGAACTAAAAACTCAGTTATCCATATTAGTTCAAGGACAACACGACAAATGGGATGAGCACTTGAGCAGTATCCGATTTGCTATTAACGATACAGTCCGCGATTCTACAGGGCAGACTCCAGCCTATTTGACGTTTGGTCGACAATTGAGGGCACCCCAAGATTGTGTTTATGATTTACGCCAAATTATCTCCGCCGAGAACTTTGTTCCAAGAATCACTCCTTATTTAAGCAAACTAGCTGATGTCCTTTGTCTTTCCCACGAAGTTTGAATTAAAAAGCAAGCCCAGAGAAAAGAAGCTGTTGACCAAGATAGGAGAAATATATTTTATGAAGAGGGAGATGAAATTTTACTCTCGACTCATACATTAAGTAATGCCCAGAAAGGGTATACCAATAAATTCGCCACTAAGCGTGATGGCACTTATATTATTTCCAAAGTTGTCACGCCTACTTCGTATGAAATTTCTACATGTGATGGATTGGAAATTATTGGGCGCTATCATGTTGCTGACCTCAGCCCTTATCTCGCTAAAGAAGAAATTCCGATTCCCCAACCCGTGGTCTCCAAGAAGAAGAGAGGCCGACCAAAAAAAAATGAATTTTTGGCTATCTGACGTCGGAGGACCGTTACGTCATCTAGAGGGGGAGTGTGTAGCAAGATTCCCGATAATAAATTCAACGTGGCAACTGCGCTTTTTGGTTGACCCGCCTTTCGAACTGTCCGTTAGAGTAGTGTGCTAATTAGTTCTTTAGAGTCAACATGTAAAACTCTGTTTATCATTTATCGGCTTTTCTCATTTCTATTTTTATCGTTATTTACCTTTATTTTGTAACCATTTTATATCAATAAGTTATTGTGAGTGAATAAATCGTTACTAATCGGAATATTTACCTAAGACCCACCCTCCGACGATTTTATATTGTCAACCTGTTACAATTTGCATTTTAATGAAATTGTTTTTTTATTCATTACTTTTTATATTGTTCTTTTCGGTTCTGTTCATTGGAAAAATATAAATCTTCTAATTTTTTTTGTTCCTTTTGTGTAATGAATAAGGTAATATATCATTTAGGACCATTTAAATGTATGTAGGGCCAAGACGTCGGTGGGTGATTTACTTACCGACGTGTTGGACTTAGAAACCAGTAAACACAACCTACCGACCTGACAACCGATGCTGTAAATGAACAAAAAAGATATTAAAAATTACTTAAGGCTGCACAATTTGGCAATGACGGAACTATAGAATATAAATTCCTTAATTCACACCTTATTAATAATGGAAGAGTCATATAGTGTAAACTAGTTATGTAAGAGACTAAGTTAGACACACAGATTATAACCTTTATATTATAGAAATATAGTATTGGATTAAATCACATTAACACTAATTATTTTACTGTAAGCATTGCAAGTGTGCAGGTTCTACATAAGAATTTGTGGACATTCGTTTAATAAAAAGTAATATTCGTCTGTTATTTTGTTCAAACGGTCTGAAACGAATCATTCATTTTTTGAATTTCCTACTCACTCCATATTTCAATTGCAGTTCATCGAGTATTTTGCCAGATGTGATCTCACATGAGACTATAATATATTGAATTTGTTATATTTATTCTTTTAGTATACAACATTATACTTTTACAACATGTTATCTATAATTCTCAATAGTCAATTAATCTTATAAGTTCAAAACTTGCTTGAAGTAATTTTCAAAATTAAACTATTAACCAATCCGGTGTCCGGATCAAATTACTGCAAATAAATTAGCTTAAGTTGACAGCAAATTATTTAAAGCAACGTTGCCAAACTCAAAATATTATCAGTAATTTGTCGAAAATCTACATTTTATTTTTAGATTAATCTGCTAGAAGTGGACTACCACGTAATTGAGTTCTAAAGAAATTAGGGTTGCCTCGTTGAATCTATCTGTTCCATTCACGTATATTTACACTAATAAAAATGCAACCGGTACACTAAATTATGTTAAGAAGATTCATTGAATTGAATGGTTCAGAACTTGGATGGATTTTTCTCCCGTTTTCCTATGCTCGTGATTTAATTGGTTTAGTGAACAATTTGAATTTGTCCACCTTTCATATTGGTTTATTGTCTATATTACTCATTATTCATTTACAATTCCAAATTTAATACACTACCACAGTTACCGTTTTCATTAGAAAAATTACTAAATATCTTCTGTACGTTCCTTGTGGCATTACTTATTCTTCTTTTCTCTTATTTTTTGGGAATCAAACCACAATAATGTTTTCAGATTTCTTTTATAACGACGAATTTTTTCGGTGTGTCAGATAGAGACCAGAAGTTATTTAATTACTAATTTTTCTTGACATAAAATAAGAGAAAAAAGAAAAATTACTGTTGCAGGTATAGTTTTAGAATAGATACCTACAACTTTCGAATGTGATAATGGAAAGGAGTTGTAGGGAAAGGTAAAATTTTTTTAAAGAAAAATAATTTCTTCCACCTTTGTCTACATTCCCAAGTTTGAATATAAATCAAACACTTGGGATTTTTTACTGGTATTCATGGTTGTAGTTTATTTAAATGATATCACTAAATATATCATAATATACACACACCTACAGTTCAACGATTTGAAATACAAAATTATATCTCCACCAAATTATTTCGGACCTCTCGCTTTCAATATTTCAATATCCCCATAAATCATTTCTGGGATAATACATTGATGACTAATAATAGAATTATATAAACAGATTATGACATTATTGAAGAAAATATCACTTGATTTGAGTTGAAGGTCATTGTGTAGGGCTATATTTAGACAGGATAACTACCTACCTACCTACTTATTGTGAAAGTTTTGTTTTTGTCTACTCAATTACGCCAAACAATTGGCAACGGCGTATTGTAAAATATTTTTTCTACTACCGTGCGCTTTAACCCACTTTCCCGCACGCATTTTAGCTTTGAAAGTGCCACTCTCCCGCACTAGTGCGGGAAAGTAAAATTATGCAAGTTTTGACCTTATTAGATAGTTTTTCACTTCGGAAGTTATAACTATTCTTACACCAGGTGAATAAATGGTCCATCAAATAAAATCAACATGTTTTCCAGCTTTTTGTTGCATTTTTAATTTTCTGAAAATATAAAATAATGAAAATATTTTGATATAACCTTGTAAATTATTTAAAGTAGTGTCACAAAACAACTATCAAACCACCCGGGTTTGATATAAAAAAAATATATCAAATGAAATTCTTTCATCTACAAATGACTTAAAATTGTTGCCGTCACCCTCATCGTCATCTTTATGTGACCTGCAAACGATGCCATCCTCATCAACGTCATTCACTCACCAGTTAACACCAAATAACTCCACTGGACCGGCAATTTTAAGTAATTCACAGAATGCAACAAATTGTGTTTCTAATATTAATATTTATAATAATAATTGATAATAATAATAATAATAATAATAATAATAGTAGTTTCTGGTCTTAGTTTTTTATATATGTGTTAAAATAAAATAAATTTTGAATAATGGGTTGATATACTTTTTTGCATATACGGTCGTAGAAAAAATAATGTTCCTAACTTATGCGTAAAGTGTCTTTCCCGCCCTTGACCGCTTGCCCGAACTCCGCTTCGCGTCGTTCGGGTCAACTGCAGTCGCGTGCGGGAAAGTATCACTTTCCGCACTAGTTAGGAAAATAACTATTCTTGTCGTCTAGACGCATATTGCCATCTATGTATACACATTAGATGTCACAGTTCCATGTTATGAAATTTGAGGGCGGTGTGGCAGCCTTAACAATTGTCAACTTAGCTGTCAGCATTTGGGTCGTCTATAGCGAGGTACCTTAAGCTATATATCCATTTTAACTTCCATAACGCAGTTTCCCGGTGACAGCATAAGTAATATTGACATAATAATAATTGGAACTATTATCAATAGAACAAGGAAAGAAAATTTTGAGGAGTCAAAAAATGTTAAAATCCGTTCAGTCAAACCGGAGTAATTTATGTTCAGAGGAAAATGCTCAAAATTTACACATTTCTTAGTATAGGTATCTCGTAATAGGAAAAAGATATCGACATGCGGTCTTCGCTATTCTGTTGCTTATTTGGTCTACTTTTATATTCCTCAGTAAAAACTGCCCATTCAACATTTTTCAAGAATAGCTAGATTTAAAAAAATTCATAAATAGCGCCCTCTAGCGTAGGTATACGTTACTTATTAGGTTGTTCCGAAATTATACCAACCCACTTTTCAAAAATTATTTCATTTCAACATACGTATACAAAACTTCAACCAAAAACTATTAATTATTATAAATATTAATATTAGAAACACAATTTGTTGCATTCTGTGAATTATACTTTGGCAAGTTTATCTGAAACCGTGAAAGGAATGCAGTCGAAAACATTCGACATTGCCACCTTTAACTATGAAAAAGCTGAAGTGCTAACTATGTAGTGATAATAATTATTATAAATGGGTCTTTTTATTATTACCAATATTAAAAATATGATTAAACGTTAATTTTATAATGTGCTTGTTTCCTTGGATTTATTCTATTAACATTTTTTTTTTCAATTTATGAATATTAAAAAATTAACACTTTTCCAAATTTGTTATGGGTTTTTTGAAGCTCTGGCAGGGTTGTACGAAAATCATAATGACCACACCCTCCGAATTACATAATTGGTGATTTGTATCGACCAGCTGACTTCTTATTGGCAAGCGCATGCGTGAGATCTTCCCTCTCACTTCGTCAATTGACTGGGATTGATTTATCCAGTGGCGTCGGTATTGTCAGTGACATTTGTATTTTCAGTTTTACTTGGTAAAATAGGTACCGTACGCCATTTGTACGTTTGACAGATAGGCGCCATGTTTTTCCTCGCCTCTTACCGATGCCGCATAGCTTCAGATAAACTTGCCAAACTATACTTAAAATTGCTGGTCCAGTGGAGTTATTTGGTGTTAACTGGTTAGTAGATGACGTCTATGAGGATGGAATCGGTTGCAGGTCACATAAAGATGACGATGAAGGTTTCAAGTCATTTGTAGATGAAGGGATTCTATTTGATATATTCTTCCTATATCAAATTCGGTTGTTTTGTGACACTACTTTGAGAATGTACAGGGTTATATCAAAATATCTCCACTATTCTATATTTCCAAAAAATTGCAACAAAATGCTAGAAAAGATGTATATTTTATTTGATGGACTATTCATTCACCTGTTGTAATAATAGTTATTACTTCCGACGTAAAAAACTATGAAATAAGGTCAAAATTTGCATAATTTCACTTATCCGCACTAGTGCGGGAAAGTGACACTTTCAAAACTAAAATGCGTGCGGGAAAGTGGGTTGAAACGCACGGTCGTAGAAGAAAGTTTTTTCGATTTCCAAAGGATGAGAGTACCTATGTAATTTTTAATTTTAATTTATATTCCACCAGTTCATGGCGATCCTAACATAGGTACAATACAGTAGATTAGTTTCGTTATAACATTGCTCGATATTTTGTATTTGTTTATAAATTAATAGATTACTGCAAAAAGAAATTGATTCCTAATAATAACATTGTCTCAGTCAGGCAGAGTTTAAGTATAATTTTGTTGGAATATGGACGTCAAATAAATCAATTTTTATATAAAATTGTTAATAATCTTATTGATTCCAACGAGATCACCCGCCTCGTTAAATTTAATATTATCCTGGCCTATGATAAAAAAAAATTTCAAGTTTTTGATATTAACTTCGGCGCTATAAATGATTTTCAAAATTCTCCCTTGCATAGGTGTATATTGTATTCCCTTCGATAATAAATAAATTGGGAATTATTTGTACTTTGGAATTTGGTTGATTTTTGTAATTGTTATCTAAAAATGTAATTATCAATTATTAATCTTCCAAGACTAATGACTATTTATAACAAATCATGAGAATGAACATATCATAGGTATTGAATAAATACATATAAACATATATTCGATTATAATTATTGTTTTAATTCATGGCGCAGTTTCAAATATGTAGTGGAAACTTCCAAAAATACTAGATCCGGCACTGGAAATTGTTATTGTCTCCGAGTCAACACTGCAATTTGGCAAGAGATTCGGAAAATATTTTAAGCTGGTAATATCGCGGCGATACCGAGTTAAAGGTCCAAGGTCATTGAAGAATTGATGTTCTACCGGGATTCGTGTCTGTTCTCTTTATAATCTATGACCATAACAAAGAGCCATAACCTCAAATTGCAGTTGGAAGTTGAACAAACGTTGTCACATTTCAAACTATTCCAGAGTTGGTACAAATATTGACATGAAAAACGTGGAGAAAACTATCACAGTCCTTCATTATTAACATTTATACGTTTGTGCAGTATTTAAAATAGCATAGTAGTGTAGTAGGTCTGCATTCTATTTTAAATGCGTAACTCCTCCCGATTAATAGGGCGCGCTTGCGAGTATACTAAACATCAACTAATTGAATTTCTCACGTCAAAGATTAGGGTTAACGTTTGTAATAAATTTTTCCGTCGACCGGTCGACCCGTCGAGGTTTTCCGCCTCAAAATAATACAAAATCTTACATTAATGACTCCCATTAATGCATGATTTACCTACATTACTCAACGATTTTCTGCAGGCAGCCCAACGCACATCTGTGCTGTAGGCAACCAAGCATACAATATCGTCTTCAAAAAATGGATCCTAGTATAGAATACTTTTAGTTTATGACTCACCCATCGTTTTATTTTATTATTTTACAAAATTATAATAATTATTAGTGTGAAGACATCCAAAAAAGAATTCAAGAAAAACGAAAACAGTGACATTTGAACCAGCGACCATCTCTGAGACATTTCAATGTCATCATTTATTTTTGACAGTACCCACTTACCTATGGAACGAATAAATATTTTCCGTTTTCAAGTATTGAGAAAAACGAATACAACTGATACAGTCGACGGAAGAGCTTTGTAACTAACAATCTCGAACATTAACGCACTCGCTCTGCTCGTGTGTTGAATTATCTCGATTGTTAATGGCCCTCATTAATACACTTGTTGGTTAAATAACTATAAACGGTTTATCATTGTGATATTTTGATTAAGATGAGGTATAGTCATTTTTTCAAGACCGACCAGAAAGTATATACATTCTGGACAATTTTTCGCTCAGAGAATAACGTTTTGCCGATAAAGACCTGAAAATGGACGTCAGGGACCGGAAATAGTAATTCACGTTACAAGACCGGAAAGTGGTGCTTTTCAGGTCAAGGCAAGCAGATTCCAGTAAAGACGTGGGCGAGTCCTGGAAGCTTGGTGAGACCTGAAAAACACTTATTTTCGGGTGCGTGACGTACAATTTTTTTTTTTCAGGACGGACCCTTCGATATACATTCAATTCTTTATTTCAGTCTTTATAACAAAGTGATTGACAAAACTAAAACCGGATGAAATAATAAGTTTGACATAAAGGACAAATTAAAAATCAACGAACTGTCATCACTCGACAATATATCGAAACGTTGTTACCATAGTGAGGAAATCAAAGTGGATTTTTGAAAACTCTGTCAGGCTTTTAAGGGAATAGGCTACTCCGAGGTTAGTCTGGGACTAACTTTGGTAGTAATTTTAATCTAAGGAAATAGGTAGTTTAAGCTCGGAATAACCTTAGACTAAATATAATTTTATTTTTATTGAACTGTCAATTGTGGTATAAATATGTTGTCATATCGTAATTCGAAATTCAGTTTGTTGTTTTTGTATTATCAGTTCATATTATTATTCAGTTTATTATTATTAATTATGTATATTTACTAAGTATTTGTGTTGGTTCAGTGAGTAGTAATTATTTTGCGATGGAAAGAAGATATTATTATTCGGATGATTTGAGAATGATGGAATGATTGGAAGAAGCAGAGAATATTCGTCCGATCAGAAAAATGAAATTTTATAAAATTCGGGCTAATCCCTCAAAAACATTGTTAGGAGAGGAATTTGAAGCTATCAAATCAAAAATAAAATATAGTAATCTGGAGTTCCTCCTCAGCACGCCTTTTTTTTGATTTCTTCAATTTGCATGTGAATTTTATGCAAAAACTTTTAACACAAAATACAAACTAAGAGTTGATAATAATGAGATAACTTGCTATTTTTGAAATTAATGAACAGAGCACTGACATATGTCACATTAAAAAACAGAACAGATGTCACCATAACGTCACGTTATTGGTCAATTCCTACCATAAAACTGTGAGTCTTCCATAGGCCATGTCCCAATCCAGTAATAAGGATAGAGTAACTATTACCTCCTTAGTCGGAGCTTATTAATAGCAATTGCATTACTTCTTTAAGCCGACGCTAGTCTCAGAGTAACTAGTCTCTGACTAATCTAAGAGTGAGGGCGGAGTAAGAAATTTTTATTAATAAGACAGCTAGAGTTTAGCTAATTACAAAACAGTGAATTGAAGGAAATAAAATGCTGCAGGATGGTGCATTTCAAATCAGAATGTTCTATTAACAAAATCACAAATAATATATCAAATGGAATGTCTTATTCAATTTTATGTTTCCTACGATCATCATAACTTCTACAATCTTGTAAATAAATAATGTACAGGCGAGGAAAACTGACAAAGCAAACGTGACCAGGTAATTGGGTCATAAAATCTTAAAGTGTATACAAGTCGGTATATAAGATTTAAACTATCTAGCAGATACATAATAAATACAGGGTATTCCCAAATGACACTTACATCGTTCAAATGTATATACCTCTTGTAAAATTGGACAAAATTATATGAGGATTGAGAGGTCCAGCCTATTTACTTCTTGGAATACAGGGTGTTGAAGTTATGAAAACTTAAATGTTTCAATTCGATAATTTCAAAATGGATGCATTAATTGATTAGATATTTGAGAAGTTATTTTTAAATGTGAGAGGACATATTTTGATGGAAAAAAATGTTTTATTTCTTGATCCAGTGGTGTACATTTGGAAAAGTATGTCTCCTTTCCCCTTCGATTTTTTACGCCACTGGAATTTGAAGCCATTTCTATCCTATTTAGTATTTCTCAATGGTTTCCACCTGAAAAACGCATAACCTCCACAAATAAAAAAATTTGCAGTTTCCATGTTTGCATAAAGTCTGCATGATCTAGACAAAGGTTCAAGTTATATTATGTTTAATTTTCAACTCTTAATTATACTGCATTCTCTTGTTGCAAGTCAGTAGTGCCAACTGTTTTGACCTGTCTTAATTGTGAGGCCCCTTTTAATAATAAACTGAACAAAATCTTCCTTGTATATTTCCTAATAATTTATCACAAATTTACCAATGGTTGGGATATGTGAAAGGAACTAATTTCTAAAACAGCAATGCATCTGAAAAATTGTTCAAAATAATTGTCCAAACTTGTGATTTTATTGACAAAATAATTAAGCAGCCAACAAATCATGAGAGATGTTCGAAATTTTGGCCATTTACATACATAATTTGCAACGCTTTATCATTAAAAATCGCATTCCTTGGAGAGACTGGCGATTGGCGATAATAATTGCTGTAGCTGCATGGATTCTTTCTATTTTTTTGTGAATAAAATCACAAGTTTGGAACAGTATATTGTTTTACGAGTGACGAAAGTAAGATTTTTTGAAGCGAGTAGAACAGTTTACCTGCCGAGACGCAGCCGAGGTGGGTAATGTTCACGAGCTTTATAAATGTTTTCGACGAGTGAAACACTATACTTCTTCTACAACCCTGTTCATATCATAATGATATACTAAAAAAGAACATGAAACAAATATTTTATTGTTTTTAAATCTCACGGTATTTTTACAAATTGTATTTTGCTTTTCAATTGAACAAAAACGAAAAAATGCATTCTTATTGAAGAAGTGATTCCTATTTTTGCTTATTAATAAGCAAAAGTCATCAAAGCATTATATACGAGGGCGGAAAATAATTGGAAATATGAATTTAACTTTCGTCACTAGAGACGAAAGTGAACGTTATGACACTTTATCGCACTGGTGACGGTAATCACGTTTCCGCTGGAAGTATTCTATTACAGAATGACGGCTTTTTGTAAAGGGTTGCAGAAAATAGTATTTCCAACAATCTTTTTCTATGTTTGAGGTGCATCACTGTTTAGCAAATTAGTTTCTGTTACATATTCTAACCATCACTAGCTTGGAAGTTTCTAAAAAAAACAATACAGGAAAAATATTTTATTCACAACCATCTATGTGATACTGTCATTACTAACGTCATTGGAGGTTAGAAAGTGTCATATTACACACCTTCACTTCTCGCCCTCTGAAATAATGTGATCGTTAAAATATTATCTATTTCAGATGAATATTTTTTATATTTAAGAGTATAATACATTGATAAATATTATAATACCTATTTCTGGAGAGGTACAATCCACCAACTCTTCATCCGAGGACATTTTTCTTAATTTATTATTCGTGAACTTATTCGTGAACTTAATATCCATCCGACTCTATCTGACATTATTTTGTAGGTGACTGTTGTCAAATGGAATATTTTAGTTGTGATCGGGATATGATGGTTGTGAATAA
>CAJUYH010011082.1:0-11473 GCA_910591685.1 Galerucella tenella
CGGCTTCATGGATGACTAGGTAGCAGGATTGGCACAATGGGCCCGCCCGTGGCCTTAGTGTCGGAACCTTGGCTTGAGTTGTCCAGGACAAGGCTCGCCTGCACATTTAGTAGTAGTAGTAGTAGTAGTGGTACGGTTTTTGAGAAAGTCCCAATCAAATGGAAAAACAATATTCTTCATTAATGTCAAAAACTTTGTTGTATACGGCTTGAACTCAAGAATTATAAAATATCGTTAAGCTTCATATGCCACTCGTATTTGCTTTTTTACTATGTATCGTTCGATCCTGATTGTTTTATGTGTCTTATTAGTCTAGACACTCTATACGCAGCCTTCTTATAACTGTAGATACTTTAGAATTCTATAGGTAAGATCTCGTATTGTTGGTAATAAAATTTTATATGTCTTTGCCAGCTCTTCAAACTCCAAATGGAAACCACTTGTTAGAACTTTCGTGAATTATATCGGCTTCGAAATGGAACATAAAAGTTAGTTTTTGTGGGAAATATTACGAGGATTCCGTGATTTATTAACAGTATTCAATTATATAAATGCATAACAATCATAAATTTTTATAAATCGAAGAAAATAAACTACCACGGAACGTTGTAGATCGCTGTAGAATTAGACAAAGCATTCGTCATACTAGATTCAATTTGTATTGTTCATGTTGAGTTAGGTTAAGTTACTGAAAAGTGGGGAATAAGTTTCCTATGGCCTAAATTAATGATGATATTAACGAAAACAAAACCTGATCTGCACGACTGGACTAAAAATTTTAGGACCCAGTGACACTTCGACAATTGCGGAACTAGCCAAACGTTACACCCATGCTCAATCCCTTAAGAGATGGGATGGAATCGAAGGATGCAGCCTTGCCAGGATCACCCTGGGAAGCTGGCGCCAAAGAAATATTTGGCGATGACCAGGAAAAACCTACGTTTAACAGTAGGACTTCTGACTAGCCACTGTCAACTAAGGAAACACCTCCATACTATGGGGCTAGTGGACACACCTCTATGCAGGATGAGTGAACAGGAAGATGAAACTGTCAGGCATGTCTTATGCGAGTGTCCGGAGTTATCATCAATAAGAGAGTGTGTGCTCGGTGAGTCTTGGCCTACACCTGACAATATAAAAGAGATGTCTCCTAGTGACCTGTCCACCTTCCTGGGAAGGGCAGGATGGACGATAATCTAGGAGGACAACTCCTCGTGAGAATGTACAATGGGTCACATGTGGCCTACATTTACCCTCCCTACTCTACAGATGCAGAACCTGATCAGCATTTATGTATATATAATGACAGATGCCTTTTAGACCTATAATTTTCCATTTTATTTATAATTCCAACTTTGTCTGCTATTAAATGTCCTTGTTCATTTTCAATATATATTGTTCTCTGCTTTGCATTCCCCCTAAT
This sequence comes from Galerucella tenella, assembly GCA_910591685.1. Lineage (NCBI taxonomy): Eukaryota > Metazoa > Arthropoda > Insecta > Coleoptera > Chrysomelidae > Galerucella > Galerucella tenella. Next base: position 1,424 of record CAJUYH010011082.1, read on the forward strand.
TATTCCCTTTTAAAAAAGTTTTCTCCAATTTGTTTTATTCTGGTTTCGTAAACTCTCTCTTTTTTGCTCTGCATATTCCCTTCCGTCTTCGTACTCTCTTTTTTCCTTCCCATCCACCCTGTTAAGCGGTATTCAGTGGAATGAAAGTGAATTTGGAGAATAACAAAAGCAAACAAAAAAAAGATGGAACGTGTCGCGGGACACACGGTAGGATCTTTAGTTCCTTTTAAGCTAAAATTATGTAATACATCCGACGTTATAGATAAACAATTTGCATGTATCTCGGTGGTCTAGTAGTAAGCAAACCAGACTCTCATGTGGTAGACCCGTGTTCGATTCCCCGTGAAGAAGTTTTTTTATTGTTAATTTTATTTTTGAATAATTATTCTGCTTGATGTTAATAACGACAACAGGTAGACGTTTGAAATATTTAGCAGAATATTCATTATTATAGATAATGTTACGATACCCTTCATGAGAGAGTCCGACTTGCAACATCTACTTATAACAGCATCGTATATTTAAAAAAGGGAAACCGTAGCATTATACAAATTGGACATTCAAGATCTGTACGTTTACCACAAAAAAATTAGTGGAAACATAAAATTGAACTGTTAAATTTTTAATAAGTTATACTTATTTTTTCATTTTCTAGATTTTTTCTTGAGTGGGTCGTAGAAAAAATATGCTGTTCGACTCGTGTGGATTGTCCATATATGGCCATCATATCCACACTGGTTGCACAAACTACTATTTCTATAAAAATATGCCCTTTTACATTTAAAAACAACCTGCCAAATGTCAAAACAATTTATCCATCCATTTTAAAGTTATCAAATTGAAACATTCAAGTTTTCAAAATTTTAACACCCTGTATTTCGAAAATTAAATGTGCTAGACCCCTTAATCCTCATATCATTTTGTCCAATTTTACGAGAGGAATCTACTTGCAAAAACGTTGTAATTACCCTTAACGTTCGAGATGCTTATACCATTTTTTGCGCGATCGTATTGAAATAAATTCCGAATAAAATAATTTAAATTTCTTCGAAATGAACGAAATGTCAAAAGTGACATTCATACTTCTCGATCAGTTTAAAATATATTTTGCATTTTGGTGAAATTGTTTTTATGCTATTTATTACTTAATCACAAATAATCACAAATAAATAAATAAACAAAAAAGATCAATCGCGCAAAAAAAAGTATGGAAATAATAGTAAAAATGTATCCGAACAAATTCAAGTAAATCACCATCACTGCGAATACCAGCTTTGCATAGAATTTTAATATAGCATCGGTGGTTCAGTGGTTCAATGGTAGAATGCTCGCCTGACACGCGGGAGGCGCGGGTTCGATTCCCGGCCGAAGCATATGAATCGCTGCTTCGTAAAAGAGAGAGAGACTCAGGAGAGAGCACACGCACGCAAGCAAGGCACTTAACGAAGCAACGTAACATAACGTAACGGTCAGATCTTTTGCGTCGCGACCCCGGTCGCTCAAACCTAACCTGACATAAAGAACTAACGTTCCAAAACAAATATTCAATAAAGATTAAAGACTTTAGATGAAGTTGAGCAGTGTAGTTGTGTGTGTGTGAGAGAGATGGTCTCGGATGGTGTCCATTAACCACAGGGAGTATAGAGCAGTGTAGTTAATTCCATCATAATACAACCAAATGTGCCCCATAAAAAAAACGAATAAAACATGTCTCAGATTCATTACCCACTATTAGAGTAAAATGCATAGTAAAAGCATACCATTTTCTTGTTGTGTTTCATCAATAAACTTTTTGGAAAAGTTATTTTCCTACTTCTGAAATATACTGACTTTATTTCCGTCCAAATATTCTGTATAACTATTTCCCTTGGAAACGTATTTCAGTTTCTGAGTAAATATATCCTTTTAGATCTAGAAAGAGCAAGGACGTTATCTCTTCGACACAGATGTTGCTATCATAAAATTGTAGCGTGCATTTTGCTCAAATGTTCACTCTTTATCCTGCTTGGATGATACGAGAATTCGCAGAGGACAAACACCGAAAATTGCGAAAGACTAGAGAATGTTCACATAACTTTCAGGATTATTTTTTACTGACTATACTTATTTTCTGAGCGAATCTATTACTCGGAAGGAAAGTATATCAGTAAAAAGTAAACTGGAAGATGTTTTTTGTAATCTTTTAATCTACAAATTTTAATGTTGATGATATACAACACATCTTATAGATTTACATTTACTTCTCATCCCTGATCTCAAACAAAATTTAGTGGAGTAAAAAGATGAACTTACTGGACGCACTGTGTATTATAAGAACAAAGCAAATTCCAACTACTATGAATTCCCTTAATAATGTCTCCTCTCCTATTAAGATTTAAAACATATATATAGTTGTCCTCTACCCTATGAGACAATACAATCTCTAAAGGGCACTCAGGACACCGTCCAAATGCCGAAGTAAGCTCTCGTTCTCGACTATAGCTGTTCATTTGAATATTAACTGCCCCTAGCGGTAGTACAATACACTACAATTGAATTACAGAGTCGTCATAAATGCGATGAATAATGCAAATATCGCGGACCTATTCAAGATTGGTTTAATTGTATTAAGATTGGTCAAGACGAATCGTTTACTTTGTACAAAGTTATAGGAGGTGTGGAATTGTATTCGTGGAAATTGGCGGTGCTATTAATTTAATAATTGGTTGTTGAAGTTATTATGAAAGGAAACAAGCAGAAAAATTATAAATAGAAATAGAAGAGAGAAAAGCAAATAAACTCTGCACACATTCCCACCCTTAATGGCAGAAAAACTACTGAAATATCGGAAAAATCAACGGGTAAAGACAATTTTTCAAAAATTCACTTTGGACAAAAAATGGCGATACATTAAAATTCAAAATGTCTGTATATCGTTGCCGTTCTGAATTGAACATAAGCTTTTACAGTCTGCGAAATAAAGGCTTGTCAAATATTGGTCATCTAACTTTACTCCTAAGTTTAAAGTAAACTCATAATTCAAAATATTAAAGAGAGACCTTAACGAATATTTTAGCAAAATCGAGGATCTATCTATGACACTGAAAAGGCATTATTAATTATCTGGGAGTAATGTAGGCTCTTGAAAACGTCTTCGTTGTTTGGAAAGAGACCGTAGTAAACCGCTTTCAAAGGAAAAGGAATTGCCTAAAGTGAGGAGGACGTTTCCTGAAGAATACCCTAGGCGATCATATCAACTTTTAGATCGATTTAAACGTACAAGAGACCATTTTACCACTGATAGCAATTCAAATAGTTTCCCGGAGATTTCATTTTGAGATGTTCTCTTTAAACTAATACCAAAATACGCTGGAATATCGCCCTACTGGCATATTTCAAATAAAAAGTTTAATCTACGTATACGGTTTTTTTGCTGTATGATGTTTATGATGTTTCATGGGAATGGAAAACAGTTAAATTAGTTTACAGCCAGATTTCGAATGCAATTTTTACTGATATTTAAACTTTTTGAAACATATTTTACGTTAGAAATGGGTTCAGAGCAGTTTTCAAAAATGTTTCGAATATGTTCAGCTATGCCTGGATGAAAGCACTGCTTGATACATTGGCCAGCTTGTACTTTTCTGGAAACTATTCAAAGCGACTTCAGTATAGCAGAAGTGATGCTTCATCTTATTTGTATCCATTGTTCACCCAAGAGAATGGATATTTTTGAAGCTGTAATTAAGGTGGTGTCAGTATCTTCAATATTGATAAAGGATACAGAAGACAAAGGATTATCATAATGTTGGATAGTCAGCAGCTATTAAGGCACTGAGTTCTTGTGTAATCAGTTCTAAAATGGTGTGAGAATGCCTAGACAAACTCAATGAACTAGGCGAGAACAATATAGTCACCTCACCATGGATTCCAGGACACACTGGAATAGAAGGAAATGAAATAGCAGATGAACTAGCAAAGGGGGGAACTGATTTACCTTTCTGGGGGCCTGAACCATTTTGCGGAATCAGCCCTAATGTAATATTGGAAGAAAAAGGTAAAGCCGAAAAAAAGAGAAGATCTGACCATTGGAAAGATCTAGTAGGGCTTATACAATCAAAGACTCTTCTGGGTGACTACAACCTGCTGAGATCAAATGAATGCATAAGTTGAAGTAAAACTGCGCTAAGGGATTCTAACGGGACATTGTCGCCAGAATGGGCACCTGAAATAGCTCAAAATAAAGGAGGATGAAGAATGTAGATTTTGTGGCATGGAAGAAGAAACCTCCATCCACATACTTTCCAATTGCACAGCACTTCAGAATCCTAGAGCACAGCACGTGGGAGATTACTGGATAGAAGAGGAACATTTGACTAAGTTGAAGCCTGCAGACATCCTAAAATTCCTTCGGAAAGTAGGACTAAATGAACTACTCCTTCATCTACTACATCTTCAATAAATACTCCTGAATTCTACCAGACCCGATATCTCACCCTAATTAATTGAATTTGAAGCTCCAACGAATGTAGCAGAATGTTGCCAGCTTATAACATGAACAGATTTAAGAATAAAATTAAGCTTCGCGAGTTTCCATTCTCTCTAAGCTGTAAAAAGAGGATTTAGACGAGATGAGTGTTTTTAACATCAGGTAAATTCTACTAGTTGTTATTTAAACAATCCCCTTGTAAATTAGACTATAACTAATTCATTGTTCGTTAAGCTATTTTGTTTTTTCAGAGGAAACGAATTTAACAGCTATTTTTTAGAGTCTTTTTCCCGTCCAGTACGTCCAATAATAGTTATTTGGTAAAAAGTACGATAGAGTGTATTAGATTGTATAAAATAATGCATCCGGGGAGAGGTTTAACAACAGCAATTTATCGTCGACAATATCTGATCCCTTAAATGGACTTTGGCCGCGCTGGAAATGGGCAAAGTTGGACGTTTTATATACGCTCAAGTTTCGTTATGGTCGCCAATTGGAAAATGTTTATGCAATCAGAGTCTGTACATTTTCCGGTTGACTCGCCCGGCTTTAGCTCCAGTGGATGCGACACTTGCCAAATCAGGCTGCTCTGGACGGAAGTCTACAGTGAAAGTAGCGGTCGTAATAGAGAAAAACAAAAAAATATTAGGGGTGATTACATTGTTTTTGTTAAAAACAAAAAAAATTATACCAAGTGACTCGAAACGTGACATTGTAGCAAAGTAGCTGATTGCTTGAAATATTTAATACTACGTACGGTTTATAACTGCCAAATTTCAATATTGTAGTTTAAATAGTTCACGAGATATAAACTGGCGAAAACCTCGTGAGACACCCTGTATATAAAATGGCCAGACACCCTTTGTGGGACTGCGCCGCATAAATGCTCACTAGATCCGCTTTCTGGGGTGAATCAATTCCCTTCATTTCATTATTTTCTCGCTTATGTTTTTCCATAGAATCCTATCCCTCGATTATCCTTCCATCTGACGATTCCTATCCTTCTCAAATCCTCATCCACTTCCTTCAGCCACTTAGATCTGGGTCTCCCTTGCCTTCTCCTACCACCTGGCTCCCACTTTAGCATTGAGCAAGCAACTGCTCGTTCACCTTCTCTCCATACATGTCCGAGCCATTTTATTCTTTGTCTCTTTATTCTTTTTACCATATCTTCCCTGTTCATTTCTCTCAGTATTTCATGATTCATAGATTGCCTGTATTCATTGTCGTCAGTTTTTATTGGCACTAGAATAGTTCTCATTATTTTCCGTTTTACTATCCTCAACTCCTCTTCATCTCTTTTTGTCATTGTTATCGTTCCTGCTCCATACATTATCACAGGTCTTATTATTGTGTTGTAAATGTTAAATTTAGTGTATATTGTAAATAGTTTGCTGTCAGGTGGGGATATTGTTTTGACGAGAGGTAAGCGAAATTTTAACAGAATGTTGATTGTTATGTGAACGGTTTTCATTACATGTAAACTCATTGTATATTTGCATTAAATTCCATCAAACCCGAAGGCTCGGTTAATGAAATAGTCGAAAAAAATCGTCTATATATGTATATACAGGGTGTTTCAAAAAAAGGTAACACCGTCTCTAGGATAGGTAAAAAACTGAAAAATAATTGGGGTTTGCTTAGTAAAATTTTTTTCTAACGCCATCCGTTTTCAAGATAAAGGGCGTTGAAGAAAATAAAAAATTACACATTTCTTACGATTTTGCCGAAACTACTGGCACCATTGTAATGAAATTTTATACGAATATGTTTTGGAAGCTGATATATCCCATGAATTTGTTTTTATAACTAACTCTCATAGAGGGCGCTAGTTACACGATTCATACAACGTATTATTCAACATAACTTTTTTTAGGGTAGAATTATTAGTCAAAACTCCAAGTGAACATAAACATCGTTTAATTCTACACCAAAAAGGTACTCTTGGTAAAACTCGATATTATGTACCGTTTTCGGAATATTTTGATTTGAAAATTATGAAGTAATAACCGCTCCTCGTATAAGTTAATGATAAATTTATTACTTAATTAAAAAAACTTACAATAAGAAAATTAAAATAAAGACAAAGAACATAACATAAAATTCAATTAGAGTAAATATTCAAAATGTCCTCCGTTTTCACGAATACACAAGTCTATCCTTTTTTCTAAAGAATCCATTAATCTTCTTAACGGTTGGGGATCATCTATGATGTCATTAAAGTGACGTTTAATTCTGTCTATTAATTCTTGACGAGAATTTACCTCTGTAGCATAGACTTTTTCCTTAATATACGACCAGACTGTGTAGTCCAAAGGATTAAAATCGCATGACCGAGGAGGCCAGTGAATCGGAGCTTCTGCACCTCATCTACCAATCCATCGATTCCGAAAATTGTTACTCAACCAATTACGACACCTTCTATCAAAGTGCGGTGGAGCTCCATCATGCATAAAAAATAATGATGTTCTCTCATTTATCGATAAATCTTCTAATATCTCAAATAAGTGATTATTTAAAAAATCAAGGTACATATCACCACTTAAATTTCCAGGTAGAATATGATAACCTATTAATCTGTTACCTAAAGTTGCTGCCCAAACATTAACTTTAAATGAGTGTTGGTAATGTGATACCCTTTTGGCTTGTGGATTCTCATCACACCAGTAGTGTGCGTTATGGGAGTTAAACATACCTTGTCGCGTAAAGGTGGCCTCGTCCGTAAAAAGAATACATTTTAAAAAATTTGGATTGAGGGCTGTCCTTTCTCGCAATGTTTCACAAAAATCGACTCTAACCGGTAGATCGTCCGGCAAGAGTTCTTGAACTTGTCTGTAATGGTAAGGATGTAGCTGCTGCTCTTTAAGTATCCGCCAAGTAGTTGAAGAAGATGTATTTGTTTGTCTTGCCATATTCCTTACACTTAATGTTGGATTTTGATCAACTAAATTTAAAATAATATTTTCTTTATTAATTGTTCTTGTTGTTCTTGGTCTACCTGAATTTATTTTCTTTGGTCTTACATTCCCAGTTTCTCGACAACGTCGTTCAACTGCTCTAAATGTTTTTTTACTTGGTAAGTTTCTTCTAGGAAACTTTTCTGCATAACGCGTAAAAGCTGCACTAGAGTTTCCTAAACACTCGCCTAAAGTTAATAACATGTCGGTGTATTCAACATTTGAGTACATTTTGTTTAACAATATCTAATTTTACAAATAACAAGGTTTCAAAACTCTATTTATTGTTGACTTATTGTCATAACAATCAATAAATGTCAATTTTACATGGCAAACTTAGAGAAAAGCGAACTTTATCATTAGTTTATACCAGGAGCGATTATTACTTCATAATTTTCAAATCAAAATATTCCGAAAACGGTACATAATATCGAGTTTTACCAAGAGTACCTTTTTGGTGTAAAATTAAACGATGTTTATGTTCACTTGGAGTTTTGACTAATAATTCTACCCTTAAAAAAGTTATGTTGAATAATACGTTGTATGAATCGTGTAACTAGCGCCCTCTATGAGAGTTAGATATAAAAACAAATTCATGGGATATATCAGCTTCCAAAACATATTCGTATAAAATTTCATTGCAATGGTGCCAGTAGTTTCGGCAAAATCGTAAGAAATGTGTAATTTTTCATTTTCTTCAACGCCCTTTATCTTGAAAACGGATGGCGTTAGAAAAAAATTTCACTAAGCCAACCCCAATTATTTTTCTGTTTTTTACCTATCCTAGAGACGGTGTTACCTTTTTTTGAAACACCCTGTATAGTGATTTTTTTATTCATATATTTTTAACAGAATCCTTTTTCTCGTTTCCTTTCAAATGTAATTAGTCGAAGACAATCCAACAAATTCAATTCAAACTTTTTCAGTTTCAGTGATCTTGTCTTTATTTTCAGCTTCTGAAAAAAAAACTCCACGAAAGTACTAAAGTTACTTACCTATTTAAACTTCTGACTGGAAGTTGATCTCAGACGAAGCACGACGACGGCGGGAAATTGTTAAGAACGAGAGAAATATATTTTCAATTTAAAAAACTTTTTGTCGACCTTCTACTTTCATTGTGTTCCATTGAGATCCATTGGAGTCTAGGAAAACAGATACACTAAGAAACCGATTTTCCTACAATTAAATTGAGTCTTCATAGTTACTTTTTCCTTTTTTACGTGATATTTTTGACAAAAAAGACTCAAAAATAGATCAAAATATTGGATCCAATTCTACTGTTTATACAAAAAATGATATTGAATACGGATATCTGTGAATTTAAAACAAAAATATCTAAGGCGTCCATGTTTATACATATGTATATTGGAAAATTCTTAGCTTACTATAGAACCAAACAAAATTTCAATGTCAAAATATTTTTTCAACATATTCTCCTCTTAATTGGATACATTTATTACAGCAAACCTGCAACGCCTCTAGACCTTTTAAAAAAAATGTTTCTTCTTGCTCTGCAAACTAGACCTCTACAGCTTTCATTGCTTTCCTCGTTGGAAGAAAATTTACGACCTCTTAAACTTTTTTTCAGTTGAGGAAAGAGAGGATAGTCGGACGGAGCTAAATCTGTTGAATAAGGTTTTAGTAATTCAAACCCTAAATCACGAATTTTTTGCATGGCAACATGTGATTTGTGTGTAGGGGCGTTGTCCTGCAAAAACAAAACACCTTTGGATAGCTTCCCGCGTCTTTTCTCTTAATTTTTTTTTTCGTAGAGTGGTCAGTAATGTCGAATAGTAATCTCCCGCTTTTGTTCTACCCTTATCCAAAAAATCAATCAAGGTTACTCCATGGCAATCCCAAAAAACTGAAGCAAGAACTTTTCCAGCAGATTTTTGGACACGAAACTTCTCAGGTCTTGGTCTTGTTAAGCTGGTGTATATATATCTTTCAGCTTTAGCAATTATTTTTATCAGTGTAGAATACAGGTTTTCAGACAGATTTGAGTAGCATAACATTAGAAAACTATCGAGACAAGCGAAGAGACATGAAATTCAAAAGAGAATGACGAGAAAACGAATTCGGAAGGATAAGTGAATTGAATAGCGCTGGCATATGCGTTTTTCTTTTTTTTTACTGTTACGTGTCTCTCCGTCTTTTCCTTTATAATCAGCATAATATATCTTGATTTGGGTATCTACAATTTAAGAGTTTCACTAAAAATGTCTAGTTTGAATTGAAACAATGAAAAAAATTGTTAAAACTGATCTATTGGGAAAAGTAGAGTTCGATAGGTGGCGCTCTGAAATGTCAATGCCATCTTAGCAACGAGTTACAAGGAGTAAAACAAATCAGCTGCCGTATAAGTCCTTTGATATTTAAGTGGTTTTATTTTGCTGTTTCAGTTATTTTCAGTGTGTGTTTTGTAAAACTTTTGCTTTTCCTTTGATTGTGCTTTAGTATTTTGTGTTGTTAAACTAAATTTTGACTCCTGATATTTTTATTTCTGGAGTAATACGTATGGTTGATATTTGTGAAAAGTATTATTTCGTGTTTTCATTATTTTATTTTTGATATAGTCATATATATATATATATATATATATATATATATATATATATATATATA
>CAJUYH010011083.1:0-11471 GCA_910591685.1 Galerucella tenella
TTTTCTAAATACCAGTATTACAAAAGTTATTAAAGGTGGATACTTTTATCTGAAAAGCACTGTATATTATTTGACACAATAAGTACATTCTATCATAGTCCAGTCAATGTATACATAAAAATCGGGATTAGATTTCTTAGATATTGACCTGAAACCCTGTGGAAGCTGAGTAATAACTGAAAAATATTGAAACTTATTCATCTATACCGAATATGTCACGTAAATTTTGTTCTTTACACGATTGGTATGTATTTTGGGGTGACATTCACTGAGACCTAAAAGATCTATTGTGCCCCCTTACTTCTACTTTAGCCCTATTTCCCGGAGGAATTTTAGGATGTCTGCAGGCTTCAACTTAAGTAAATGTTCCTCTTCTATCCAGTAATCTCCAAGGTGCTGTGCTCTAGGATTCTGAAGTGCTGTGCAGTTGAAAAGTATGTTGATGGAGGTTTCTTCTTCCATTCCACAAAATCTGCATTCTTCTTCCTCCACTATTTTGAGCTTTTTCAGGTGCCCATTCGGGCGACAATGTCCCGTTAGGATCCCTGTTAAAACTCTTAGAGCAGTTTTACTTTGACTTATACATTCATTTCATATCTCAACAGGATGTAGTCACCCAGAAGAGTCTTTGATTGTATAAGCCCTACTGGATCTTTCCAATGGTCAGATCTTCACACAATTGGTAAAGTTTTTAGCTTTAGCTTTGCTTCCACAGGGTCTAGATATCTGCAAACCTGGGTTTCAACTTGTGGTACTAGGTCCTACTTGAATATTAATATTTTTTATTGGTAACATTGAAGTTCAACAGAAAAATATTTAGAACTAATAATAAAATAGTAGTCAAAGAAAGTGGCACAGCAATTTTAACATAATATGCATGTCTAGAGCAAATAATATCAAGCAAAAACTATTAGATTTCTCAATTACAAATTTGACTATATAATTTTAACTATATTTGAAGAAAATATCCGTTAGAAAAACAAAAAATATTGTAGGATTATTAAGTAATAAGGTGAACGACCTCAAAAGCACAGTTAGCGACCCTTCGGAGTACAAGGGTGTCCCAGAAAAAAAACTCTTGGTGAATGACTTACTTACGGATTATTGTCGAAAGGTAGGCAATTAATTCACAAAAAAAAACACCACAAAATCCCTTCCCCCACAAAATCAAAAATCAAAACACAACTTTGACACTAGCGTCCTTGACGTTTACCCCCCAAAAACCCGTCAAGAGGGGATGATCTCAAGTGGTACCTAAAAAGAGGTGTCACTTCAAACCATAAGGTTGAGACGGGAGCACCAACGAACAGTGGTTACCACGACTCGGTGTTCGGTTAAGTGGGGTACCACGGTACTACGTTAGAAAACGGCCACGTGACGACACAGAGCCGGATCGGATACAAAAAAGTCGTTTCTTTACAATTATTCTCAAGGAACTATACCTTGTTTTTAAACTAGGAGGAGCACACCACTAAAAATTAGTGGTACCTAATAAAGATTGAAGAAGTTTTAGGCAACCCTGCAAAACTCCAATCTAATGGTGAGATTCTCACTAGTCCCTGGTATTTAGAAACCGTTTTGTACTGTAAAAAAATGCTAATACCAAAGAACAAATTATCAGCAGATATCGACAAGGTGTATTAAATATAAACAATAATTAAGAAGTCAGATTCAGCATTTCGCGAAGCAGACAATTTGATATGATAATACATAATCAGCAGTAAATATTTGTTTGAAAAGAATCCAGACTATCGTTAATAATAAATATACATAAACTAATTTTTATCCAAGCTCACTGTATTATCCTTAAATACAGGTTAAAGATATAACTTTGTCCTAAGTTCTGACCAGGATCATCAGGATGTACCTATGTAGTTTTATAAATTTGATGTCTCTGAGCCAATACGGTACTAATATAAATAATAGATTTAGTGGTTCTTTGTACGGGTAGCCTAAGACGATGAAGTGTAGAAAAAGGAGGTAACCGAGAAGAGAGAAATCGACGAGTCGTGGGGATGTTAACACAGTTACCTACTTTTCAATACTTTCACCTTGCCTTTGTAACGTTGTAAATGTTTTATTATTAACTGTTAAAACAGAATGCACGGTTTCAGGATAATCACGATCGGTGCTATACAGTGTAAAAGCGAAAAAAATTAAATAAATCTGCATATATATTTCTTTTTTATAATGAAATTTAAAAAATATTAATTTGATATGAATCATGAGACATGGCATAACATTTTGGACAAAGCAATGGCGTAACTAAACGGGAATTTAGAGAGGGCGATTCCAGTATCGATATAATGTGTTAAATTATCGAGAGTAGAATGTATTTTGTTCACCAAGTTAGGTATCAATGCAACTCCTGAATTGCTCATCAACTTATCACGATCAGCCAGTACATTATATGCAGTATATTTAGCGTCCCCACAAGGTCGTAATATAGTATATAAGCATAACATAAATGTCAAGAATGCTTTTAGTTAAACGAGTCAAAATAACATTAACATTTAATTTTTGGTTTTGCACCTTGATGATGCCTAGATTCATTTTGTTTGTTAAAATACAAGTACTCCATCTTATGTATTTATATACTTTTATAATCATCCCACCTCTTTTTATATTGATATAAGTAGGTATAATACCTGCAGCAATTTCTTTGGTAGGTACCTGCTGAGAAACTGAGATAATAAAATATCAGTTTTTGCTCTCTACCTATATCTACATCTACATACTTTACACATCTGTTGCCCGTTACTTTCTATTTTATAAACAGTTTTTGACATTTTATTTGTTTTAAAGTAATTAAAATAGGTAATATGAAAATAAGTTGTAAATGTATGGGTATGTAACGTATTCAAATATCATTCTAAGCAAGAGCAAAAACTGCTTAGTTTACTTAGTAAATATAATCCCATTTAATGTTTGATTTTATATTATACTATATTAGAATCAAAAACTGTAGTTGCTTTTAGTAATGTGGGGTTGCGGAACTAAATACTACAATACAAAACGTATGTTATTATAATGGGACTAGATTTTGGGTTCTACCACAGTCACCAACCAAGACAAGAAAAATAAATCTAGGTCATTGAATATTAATTAAAGTAATAGTTTGATGGCTGATAAACAAAATAACAGTGAATATATAGGGGGGTTGTGATAAAAAGTAACAAATTGGTTGAACCGTTGAAGTGAAAGCAATACACTTTTGTTTAGTATCGTAAGGCACTCCCAACAAAGGTCTGTTACTGTTAGTTAGGTTAATGACCTTGAATTTAACTAAAATGAAAATGCCTAAAGCCTGGAAGATGCGAAATTATATCTATGATGATGACGCCGAACGTGGTACGTAGTGGAGGGAAGTGGTGGTGGTTTTTCGAAGAATGTGGGGATGAATATATCCTACCAGAATACACTATGGGCACCCCTTCCACAAAATTCTACATCACGGCGACGAAGCTCCCTACCCCAAAAACACCCACGACCCGCGGAAAGGTTTGTTTGATTATTATGACGATCACCCTAATCATAAAATTAAGTACATAATTGATATTTGGTACCTACCTTTTGATTTAAGAAGCAAATCTTCTGAATCACATTCACACTTATCGACTTCGTCATCAAAGCAAACGTAAAATGGTTGATGTCAATTTTGTGAGCAAGGCTTGCCAAGAAGTTTGATTATGCGTAGATGGCATTTACGTCTTCTTATGTTTGAATGTACCCGCCAAAAATTAAGTTTATTAAAATTAGAATTGTTTGTTTACTTCTTTGCTGTAGAAAATGCTTCTAATAAAAGTTACGATAATAGTAATCGATGATAAACACATTAAACTTGATACAATTTAATTTATTCCAAGTTATCTATTTGCGCATATTTTAATGCAATGATTATATTGCCAATTTTTATTTAAATTTATAATATTTGGTATCTTCAATTTTTGGTACAAAATTATTGATATAATGATGTTATCTTAAAAATAAAACAAAATAAATTATTTATCAAATTTGTCTTCGTCAACTCCTTTGAGTGTCATGTAGGTCATGTTCTTTTCGATTGAACTCCGTTCTTGTGAAATTGGTAAGCTCATTGTGCACGCGCGGAGTAGCCCGTAGATATATATTACACGACGGTTTGTTCTCTTCGACTGAACTAACACATTTAAGAAGTATTGTCTTAAAAAAATTATATGAAAAATGAGAAGTAGGGAAAGGCATTTCCAAACTATAAGCTATCAAAGCCGCCGTGGCTAAATAGCCTAGAAGTGGATGCTAAAAAACTTGAGAAAGAGCGCTCTTGGAAGAACACTTTGGGCCACAAAAATAAATGACCAGAAAAACATCTGACTATAATATAGTACAGGCAGAAGGCAGAACCATGGCCATGTACAGAACATAGCCACCTAGAACACAAGATGGCCATGGTACAGAACAATAATGATCTCTATGGCCATGTATACACTTTTGGCAAATTATCCCCTGCGATATTACCAAATAAAAGATAGGATAAAGAAGAAGGTAAGTGAGGTTAGAATGTTAGAAAACAGAAATGAAAAATTATGGGTTAGAAATCCTTTTTCTCTTTTCCGTCCTCATCTTTGAAAACATCTAAAATTGTGATTGTTTGGTAGTAAAATATGTCTTGCCAAAAAGAATTCTCTTCGACATGGAATTTTAGAAGACTTCGAAGGTCCAGCACAGTCATATTGAGTATAACCATGTACAACAAATCTTTGAAAGCAGAATGTGATAAAGCCACCCTTAGTGCCAGTAAGTATATTCTAGAACTAATTCGCTCATTATTTATGAATTTTGTGTTTGTTTTTCAGAATTTGGTTTCCTACTTAATAAAATATGAAATTTAATGAAAGGAAAAATCAATTGAAATGCCTCCGAATAATTTTGATTTGAAGAATCATATTTTGCAAGTGGAAAAAATACAGTTTGAAAACATAGGTATGTATAGATAAATAGGCAGTAGTCATTGTTGAATAACACTTTGAAGTTGAAGTGTCAAACTCTCTAGTTTGTTTATGAAGTGTCTCCAAGAGTATATTGATTCATTTTTGGAAAATGATCAAACATAAAACACTACATTATTCAAAATCACGAAAAAGTTTGTCAATATTGAACACAAAATACAAAAGTTTAAGATGCCAAATAAAATTGAAAATATGGAAGAGCATAATGACAAGTCAGGTGGTTGCATATGCATAAAATTCATTCAAACTATCTATTGCACTATCTATTTGTTTGAAATAGTACCTCTACTTACTAAACATATTTAAAATAATAGGATAAGAAAGAAACACGTCAAGACATAATTAAATTGACAACTAAATAGATAGGCCAACCTAGAATGCATTAAATAGAATAAATTATAGTTGTAGTATAAGTCAGTGTGGATAAACACTGTTTAAGTAATTACTACTTACTACTATCATTATCATAACTGTTTTTTTTCTATGCATAAAAGATTACTGAAGCCAAGAAGTATACAATGTGGGTACTTTTGATTCCGCGAAAAATGGGGAGTTCGAAAAATATTATTTTTTCCCAATTGATCACACAAATACCTACTGTAATTGAATAAAATGTATATATTTATGAAGTTTATATAAAACGACAATCAAGATTAACATTGAAAAGCGATTTATTGATTATTTACAATTTACAATTTTAATTCTGAAAAAAAATGTTACGATACATTATAGAGAATAAACCATGGAGACAAGATACTTTGTATATAAAAAGTGTGTTTCGAAAGGAGGAAAATTGGTGGCGCTGGTATAGCTAAAGGGTTTTTATAATGAATGAGCAATATTGTCTTTTTATAATGACGTAGGAAGGGACGAATGACGCAAATACAATTAATTTCTTATTCATTATGTTAATTAGAGTCAACTTCTGAAAAAAGTTAACTTTATACTCATCTATGTCATTACACTTGAAATTTAGGCTGTGTTTTGTGGTTGATACGGAATTAAGAAACAAACAATTTTTTGTTATCAAAATCTTGTGAGAAAAATTTTAAAAATATAATTCGCGAGATAATTCGTTATGTTTGAAAAACAAATGCATTTATATTTATATATTTACAAATACATTATTTAAATTGTTGCCGAATAATTCTTACTTAGTTTTAAAAACGCACTAATAAAAATTGAAAATTTTCTTATATGTACTGTTCAGTAAAAGTATTAAAATATGCATTTATTACTGCAGTGATAAGGTATAAAAAAGCCCTTGATGATTTCCATAATTATGTGTATGTACAAATTATATAAATATTGTATTCGGGTATTTTTCACGTAAATAATTTGTATTGTTGTGATAACAATTTCAGTGACGGCTATATGTGAAAAAAAAATCAAAAACTGCCAAAAATATTTGATAATAAACTTCTTAACTCTCTAAATTCTAATACATAACCCTCTTCATGTAACCGCCTAAGTGCATTTGGTTGATGGGAGTCGAGGTTATGTTCAATGTTGATGTAACCACAACCAAATTACAATTACAAAATCTATCCAAGTAATTGTTTATCTTCAGGGCGACTATTATTATTTGTCAGCTGGTAGACATGCCCTATATAATGAAAAGGATCGAAGAATAGAAGTGAAAATGGAACAACTGGTTGCTTTAATCTCAGAATTATTCAATAGGATGAACTGTTATAGTCAAGATCCTAGAATATTTCAAACTAAAGTCACTTGAATGAATAGGCTCACCGTCTAAAATCCGCTAAGTTAAAGGGACATACTTAGCCACTCCTTGCCTGAGAATATTTGCCTTGTTTTATACTATTCCTTTTAGTTTTTCAAGTTTTATTCTATATATAAACGTAAAAGATCACGAGCCGCTACTGAAACTGCATTATAATCGGGAGCCAAGTGAATTTCATTTTGTTTTGTATAAAAAGCAGATACCTACTCACATGAAATTCATTCAGAGTAAAAGTTTTATCAACTTGATATATCATAAAAATATACGTAAGTCTTTTTTATAACTTTATTGTAAAATTCACATGAAACAAATAAGAATTAGAAGTAGGTAGCTGACTTTCCAATCTTCAGCTTTTGCTTTGCTTTTTCCTACAGATACACTTCTAGTACTTAGTTAGTTTTAGTTAATTTTTAACGATTACATTTTTTTCTTTTTCTCTTTAAATCATTTGCTCTTTAACTTCGTAAGAAAGCTCATTTTCTTCCGATCATTCGATTCAAAAACCTTGAAATTTGCAATCCTCGGACCCCTTTTTGCATTTTTTTATAATATGCTGAATAGGTATCTATTCCTATACATTTGAACATGCCAAATATTTATTATAGATCACTATGGTGGAATGTGGGTGTCCGAATCCATTGTATTATGGTCCATATTTAGCCAATAATTGTGGTGGAAACGGTTTTGTACTATTCATGGCTTTAGTAGATTCTATTATAAGAAATACTTGCGATGTATCGGACGTGTGCGGACGGGTGCATGCTAGGAGTCAACCACTTAACCAATATGATTACATAGTAATTGGAGGTAAGTACCATAAGTTGAAATGTCCTTTCTGTGAATGTATCAAATACAACTAAGTAACACTAGGGTCTAGGACCCAGTACTGGGACTCTGCTCACTATAGAATTTTACCGGTAGCTGTCTACAGTGGCCTACAGCCGTCGAAAGTCTCACTGTGCATACTGTCGACAAGTTTTCTTCCATTCCTGAGTAATTACTATTAAATATATTGGAGTACAGAGAGTAAAAAAAAGTATTTAAAGTAGAGTTACAGTTACAGACCACTGAACTTGATATAAATCTTAATTATGTGACACAGAACACTAATTCTGTTGCTATATTCAGAGTGTTGATCTGACACTGACATTATTTCTATTTGTAGGTTATGTTATTGTTTATTTGTTTTTTTTTTCATTCTATAAAATGTCTCACCAAGAAATAAAAAATCCAGACAAATGGATTTTTGATCCACTGAGGCAAATATTTATAGAATGAATGTAAAATATTTTATTAATCAAGACGCAAGAAGTTTAGCCTGCAAACCCTCTTAGAGTATAAAAATACTAACTTGATATAATAAGCTACAAAAAGACAATTTCTATTGATGAATAATATGAAAATATATAAATATATCCATTAATATTACTTAGGTGGAACAGGTGGATCAACGGTAACAGGAAGATTGGCAGAAGATGTAAGAAACAGGGTTTTACTTATTGAAGCTGGTCCAGATGAACCCGAAACATACCAAGTCCCTGGGTTAATCCTAACATATTTTAGAAACCCAATTCTTGATTGGAATTATATGACCTCAAATGAACCAGTAGCTTGTCAAGGTATTTAAATGATTCCAAATCAGAACTATACAATGACAATGTATGTTTTTTATTTCAGGAACTAATGGCAGTTGCCTATGGCTCAGAGCTAAAATATTAGGGGGAAACTCAGTAATAAATGGTATGATGTTTATAGTAGGCATTCCAGAAGATTTCAATAAGAGATGGGAAAAAGAAGGAGGAAATCCAGGTTGGGGATGGAATGATGTACTGCCATTTTTCAAAAAATTTGAAAACAATCTGCAAGTAAGTCCGTTACATTGCTTGTCCAATCTTTTGATTTGATTTTCTTAGTTTTATATTGATTTTATATCCGTAATTTCTCTAGGGAGGACTACATTATAGTTTACAATACCATGGTAAAGGTGGTCCTGTCACAGTTTCCGACCAATATTACACACCTGAGTTTGCAAAAGCAGTTTTACAAGGAGCTAAAGAAGCAGGTTTTCCCATAACAAAAGATTTAAACGGAGTTAACTATACTGGATTTGCTATTCCCCAATCTTATATTAAGTAAGTATGGTCCTTATTTTGCCTTATTTATTGCTTGATTATTGTGTACATTTTACAGGGATGGATCTCGCGTTAGTATGGCAAAAGCATATCTTAGACCCTTGAGAAACGATCCAAGATTAAATGTCATGTTAAATTCCACGGTCACTAAAATATTGATAGACAAAAATAAAAGAGCCTATGCCGTCGAATTTATCTATAACAACACTACTTACACTGTTAAAGCACGAAAGGAAATTATTTTGGCAGCTGGTACAATCAATTCACCAAAAATTCTGCTACAATCTGGCGTGGGACCTAAAGACGCCTTAGATAGTGTTGGAATTAAACAAATGCACGATTTACCAGGAGTCGGTCATAATTTAAGTAATCATGTTGCTTTTGATCTTGTTTATTGGATCAATAGTACTACAGATTCTTATACCGTTACATGGGAAACACTCAGGGAGTATCTTAATTCCAGAACTGGACCACTTGCTAGCGCAGGTGTACCAGTTACTGCAAGACTATATACCAAATATGCCACCAAAGAAGATCCCGATATCCAATTGTACTTCCAAGAGAGCAGTCATAAATGTTCGATAACTGGAGCACCGGACGAACCAATAGACCCGAAACAACCAAAAACGATCAGTATAAGCGCTGTGAATTTACATCCTAAAAGTCGTGGACGAATCACTTTAAATTCCGCCGATCCTTTGGATCCACCCAATATGGTCGGTAACTATTTGACAGTTGTGGAAGATGAAGATAGAGTGCTAGAAGGTATTCGACTCGTTCAAAGACTAGTTAACAGTACAACTTTGAAAGATACCTGGAAACTTAACTATGCTAATAAAGTTTATGGAGATTGTGGAGAAAAAAATGTGTATGTATTGAATATTTAATCTTTATTCCTTTAGCGACCCCGATTCATACTATAGATACTGTAAGATATAAGGTCTGTTCGTAGAGCAGTCACAAACGGTTAGAAACTGGACGACTCATGCGCAGAGTCTTTTTGTGAACGGTTTTTACTCACTGCGCATGAGTCGTCCAGTTTCCAACCGTTTGTAACTGCTCTACGAACAGACCTATATGTTGTATTGCGACAGATATAAAGAAAGTTAGGTTAGCGTTTGTGATTCACCTCTATACCATCCATATTCATTTACTTAGCGCCCTCTAGTGATTTTTCAATTTGAATTTTTTTGTATGTATAATTACAGCTTCAATACTGACGAGTATTGGCGATGCGCCATTCGCTACTCGACAGATCCCGAAAATCATCAAGCTAGTACGCTTCGTATGGGTCCAAAGACCGACAAATGGTCGGTGGTCAATCAGGAACTTCAAGTTATTGGTATTAAGGACCTTAGAGTAGCAGATGCTTCTGCGATGCCAGTGGTAACTACTGGAAATATTAACGCGGCCATTATTATGATAGCGGAAAGGTGTGCGGATTTTATCAAGCGCAGATTCTACTGGTAATTGTATTTTGTTGAAGTTGGCAATGAATAAAATTATTTTCTGACAAGTGACAATGACTTTTTATTATTCATGTAAATCCTTACTAAATTGAATATATATCCCAGAAATCGTATGCGAAATGAAATTAAAATTAGAATGCTGATGTAGGTATAGTGTAATTAATGTTTCGCCCCTTATCATGAGGCATAGAGTCTCAACGCTGATCCACAGATTACAGTGTACATAGCCATGACAACTGACAATTCCATTTATTCAATGACGCTTGCGCACTACCTTTTCTTTTCCATTTAAACTGGGTCAATGAATAAGTTTTTGTTTCAACCTATCAAACCCTCACTAAATATTGCCCAACCACAAACGGAGGTAAAAGAACTTTTTCCGTCGACCGTGTATTAACATATGCTATTAACGTTCTCAAAATTGGACAAAATCATACATTAATGACCCCTTTTAATGCATGATTAACATTAATCAACGATTTCTCTGTAGGCAACCCAACGCACATCTTATACATTATTTATATTGACCTGTGGTGTAGGCAACCAAACATACATTTCATGTCATTTTTAGTTATTAAATATTGAGAAAGACGAATACAACTTATACAGTCGACGGAAAAGCTTTGTAACTAACACAAGTATTGAAAGGACAATTAACAATATCGAACATTAACTCGATTTTGTTAATGTCCCTCATTAATGCACTTGTTGTAACTATTAAACTTTTTCGACTTTGACAAAATATGTCGATGTCGGTTATGAATTTTTTTTATTTTTTTTACAGATTTAATCGCTCGTCTCGGTCCTTAAAACGCGGTTTGCCAAAAGGTAGGTGGTTGTTGTGACGAATAACAAAAATAGAATTTAAAAAGAGATTAAAGAGTTTTTAAAATTTTTTGATTTAATAATAATTATATTTTCTATTTTTGTTATTCAAAAAGTATGCCCGAAATGTTTTTGCTATTCACAATTTTTCGTATACTTATGATATTTTTATAAAGAAATGAAATATTGGAAACACCCCAGCAAGAGGATATCTTTATGTGGATTTTGTTTGTTTCTTTTCTTTCAGGTTGAGTGTTCTTCAGCGAGGCATCATTTTGTGAGCAAATCGGTTAATATTTAGTAGTAAAGACAA
>CAJUYH010011084.1:0-11471 GCA_910591685.1 Galerucella tenella
ACGCAAAAACAATGATCTGCTCACAAAAACGAAAACAAAACAAAAATTATATTTCCGAAATTTCGATCAGCAACACATTAGCATTGCGTGCTACCCCTGTACTCAACACTTTCTCGATTTAACTAGCCAGAACTCGCCAGACGATAGGAGGGGTAAGGAAATTTTCGGTAACCCATAAATCGACTAAGTGAATTTACTTGTCGGTAGTTAGTGTGTACGGTGGCAAAGATTACAGAATAAAATATAAGATGTTTCACTCTAGGGCGGTTTGATTCAAGTTGCTGGGCCGAATGGGCAAACTTTAAGCAAGATTCACATGAATGTTGTATTAGACATTTTTTTAACAAATACACTGAAGCATTTCCTTCTGGGCTTGATAGATTTTGGTAATCTGTTGTAAACACTTTTAAAGGCACATTTTTAGTTTCTGCAGGAAAAGTGAACTGTTCTAGGCATTCTTTTGTTAGTTCAGAACCAATAGTTAAAAGAACTTCGCTTACGTCATCCATACAGTTTCTGCCTTCGAAATGATCAAAAATTTTTAGAGAAAATAGGTTTTCAAACGCGCTACAAAATTGTACGGGGTTGGATTTTTGGCATTACCACAGCAACTTCGTATTTGACCAAAAAAGTTTTCGAGGAAATCCTGATTGAGGTTTCGTGTAAGTAAAAATTTATATCCTCGCCATTTTAGAGTTTCCCATAATGACAGAATTGCTTGAATGGTTATTTTCCATCCAGATATAAATTTCAATTGCTTAGTAACTCTTTTATTTAGATAATTAAGAACCTCAAGTTTATCAAACAAGTCATAAACCTTTTGCAATAATGTTAACTGCTCCTGTGTGCCCATAAATGTTTAAAATTTTCCAAGCTGCTGGATTTGAGTAAATCAAACAATATTACAAAATATTTAGTGCTTAAGCTTTGCTATTAAAGAGAAAAATATTAATATGACTTTTTGCTCATTTTAACAATTACTCATAAATTTAAAAAATCTATACAACATGAATATAAAACACGAACAACCAATAAACACCGTTCTAAAATAACAGCGCTCGACGGGCGACGTCCCGTATAATATGCCAAATTAAATGCAAGTAAGGAAGTAGCGACGTACTGTACCATCCAAGTCACCAGACAGTCACCAGCGGCATCGGTGCTTTACGCGATAAATTCGAACGAGTGAAACATCTTATATTTTATTCTGTAATCTTTGACGGTGATCTTCATTTGAATTGATATCTAAGTGTGCTACAGTAACATTACAATCAATGATTCCGAACAATAAGGAGGTTAGCAGGAAGCAGTTTATATTAGATATTTCCATACCTTCCCCTTGCTTCAAAATTTTCGACAAAAAAAATGTTTTTGATATAAAAAATGCTCAAAATTCATCTCGAGGGGTTTTTGGGACGAGAAATTGACTGCCACAGTCCGTTTTTGTATAAAATAATTTTTTCTCCTCCAAATGGAGTCATGAAATTTTCGAAAATCTCGAAAATTTTGAATAGATAATTATTCCGAGCAATAAGGAAGTTAGTTTCTAGATACCCTCCGTTGTTTTAAAATTATTTGGCTCAGTTTCAACCGAGGTTTCAGCATCTCAATTAAAATATAATTATAAATTTCAATTAACATCTCGATTAAGGTCTAGTACTAATAAACATATCAAGTACCCGTTGAGTTTGAATTAGAAATTTTTTAAAATTCACTTCAACTCGAGATGATGTAAATTCGGTCTCTCGGTTATTAGACTAGAAAATATTTTTAACTTGCAGTGAATCATTTCGAATTGTAAACTTGATTCTACAGATGTTTCACTGGGATTACATCAACAGAATGTTCTACAGTGAAAAGCAAAAGGGATTTTTTTTTAAATTTAATTCATATTTTTTGGCAAAAGAAAGTGATTTAAATATATACAAGTTCAAATGTACCAAATATTCAATAATGGTGCGGTTATGAAAATTATCTTTACCATAAAAAGTCTTTAAATGCCACAAAACTATGAATTTTGAATTGAAATTTCAGAAGGGTATTCTCAAAAGACTGGTTTACCTAAACCTAACGTAAAGGGGCTCCTTTTCATGAATATTATTAAGAGAAAAAATTAACAAAACCAGAAGGATTTTCATTTTATTAAGCGTCAAACTGAAATACTTAAAAAAACAAAATATGGAAAAAAACCAGCTGGTTCAAGGAAAAAATTCAGCAATATGTATCAAATAAAAAGACACAGAGGTTACCAAAATGTGAGATTACAAATATACCCGGAGAAAATAATGATGGTTGATGTTTCCTGTACACTGATTGAGGAATTTCCTCTTTTTCATTCAATCTCGAAATAATCTATCAGATTAAGTACCTTTTTTTTTTGCTTGAGGATGCAAAATACCGGAAAATTGCTTCTTAATATTCATATTGCCACTTTGAATTGTCACAAAACTGACATTAAAATAAAAACTTCGCTGGTGAGACTTTTTAGAATCGCTGGATAACTAAATACATATCCTTTTTTCTCCAGTCAAAATTGCATAAGTCTGTCTTATTCATATTACGGATTTTATTTGGAAGTTATGATTGAACGCAATAAAAGAAAACATAAACGGTGAGTATGACCCGTATGATAAGACTGTATTTGACTATATCAGTTTTATTTTGTTAATAAATTATGAGCATAGCATAACTCTGATAACAATAATTATAATCGTTTAAAAAACCTTAACGTTCACTGAACAATGTTATAGGTATTGCCAACGCACTGAATAGAAAATAATGCAAGGTTTTAAAATCTAATTTCGATAAGCTGGGAAATTAGAACCACAAAAACCACATTCGTTTAACTTCAACAAATATAGGTTATAAATAATATCCCTAATTTAAACGTTAACCTTCAAATTATCTCAAATAAATTTAATTGGTGACCTTGAACGATCGTAAGAATTTCAATATTTTTATACAATAAACATGGTCTGTTAAATATTTTCAATAAAATTGCCAAAAACATCATTCCAATAGGAAAAAAAGTGTTAATAATGTTGTTTTAAGCATAATATACAGGGTGTAGTACTATAGTCTAATGCAGTCTTATCATGCGGGTCATACGATTCAACAAAGACATACTCACCGTTTATGTTTTTCTTTTATTGCGTTCAATCATAACTTCCGAATAAAATCCGTAAGATGAATAAAGGTACGCGTCCACTAATCGGCATCGGACGAATCGGATTATTTCAAATAAAACTGCGTTCACCTATTGGCATCGAAGCGACCGCACTTCGGCATTTCCGAACGGGATTCCAAAGACGAAATCAAAATCCGTTTCGTGCGGACACTGGCGATGCTGATAGTACGAATACCGACAAGTACACGCAGGCACGGGGGTTTACTTTCCAAAGTTTATTATAAGAGCATATTTTGTTTTGTTAATAGTTTGTGAGTTTCGTCTCGTCCACATAGTTTAAAAGTAATTATGGATGTAGCAGGGCCGTATTTTATCTACAAGCTGTATCCCAATATGCAGACAACCGAACAAAACATTTCTGCAAGTTTCCAAGAACACCAGAAGTCTGTATGGTCCCCAAACTGCGTTCCATCCAGAATTCAAAGTGATGTAGAAGAATCTAATCCGTTTGTAAAAACTTTTCAAAATGTATCGTCAGGCAGCGCCACTTTCACCGCACATGACCATTTCAGATTTTGAGACCCTTTGCTAGCGCCTAGCGCACCTAGTGCTAAAACCGGCGCTGCCTTTTACTTTCTTTTCATTATTAATAAACATAATATTAGATTTTCATAAGAATCACTTTTATTCTTCGACCTTATTGTATCCCACTGTTTTTAGAATAATTCTTAGTTCAATATATGGGGTTAAAAGCAAAAGTGGTGCAGTCAAAAAAATTTGTTATTTTAGAAATGAAAACTTGAAGGGCTTAAATAGATCATGCTAAAAACGGTAAAACATATTACTTAAAATATTAATTTTCAAAATCATACATACCTTAAACTGACTGCCAATCTTTCCTCTGGTCCTATAGATTCTCTAAATGGTGTATTTTGTCGCAATGAATTTGGTCTTAAAATATTTAAAAGTGCTTCAAATCTAACGTGTGACATTCGAATATATTCAAAGAACTTTCTTTCATCTCGAACTAAATCACAAAATAAACTGTGATATTCCCCGAATATTGGTCTTTTTATGTTAATATTATGCACCCAACATTTCTTTCTTTTTCTTGCGTTATCTTCTTCTTCTAACAACACGTAAATATTCTTTTTTTAATTTCTTGGGAAATTAAACCACAATATTTTTAAATTCTTTATTTCAACGTTTCGGTAGCGTTCCAGCTACCGTTGTCAAGAAAAAATTAGTTTCTAAAAATAAGTAGAAACTAATTTTTTCTTGACAACGGTAGCTGGAACGCTACCGAAACGTTGAAATAAAGAATTTAAAAATATTGTGGTTTAATTTCACAAGAAATTAAAAAAAGAATGAATAATATACCACAAGGAACATACAGAAGATATTTAAACACGTAAATAATTATAACATCTTTTTCATTCAGTAACGACATTGCTTTGGCCTCAATAGCAGGAAAGAAATGACTGGCTCTCCGTCGTAGAGAAACCGATGCGTACCGTCCGTTTGACGCCGATTAGTGGACGCGTACCTTAGACTTATGCAATTTTGACGGGAGAAAAAAGGATATGTTTAGTTTTCAGCGATTCTAAAAAATCTTTCACCAGCAAAGTTTTTATTTAAATGTCACAATTCAAAGTGACAATATGAATAATAAGAAGCAATTTTCCGGTATTTTGCATCCTCAAGCAAAAAACATGGTTCTTAATCTGATAGGTTATTTCGAGAATGAATGAAAAAGTGGAAATTCGTCAACCAGTGTGCAGGAAACATCAACCATCACTATTTTCTCCGGGTATATTTGTAATCTCACATTTTGGTAACCTCTGTGTGTTCTGATTTGATACATATGGTTAGTGACCTTTGAACCCGCACGATAAGAGCGCTGTTGACCATAATAGATTATGGTTTTATAGAACTTTTTAAAGAAATAGAATTATTTCTATACGCAGAAAAAATTTTTATTTACTCTTATAACCAAACCACATGCCGTATTAACGACTACTTTTTCTCTGAAATTGTATATTTCAATAATTTTTTTAACAGTGTAGATGACGGCAGCTTTAGCAGCCGTTGATACTGAATGTTTTTTTTTTGTTTTATACAGAGTGACCCATTTTGTTTGGAAGCACCCCTGTAAAATTCGCATTTCTCAACCGATTTTGATTTAATCTTTTTTGTTAGATTCAGTATTAAAAACAGTATTTTGGCGCACATTTTCATAGCCTAACTACCATTTTCAAGGCCCTCTATGTTAATTTTTCTTTGCCAAAAAAAGACAAAAGTACATACCTATATATACCACTGGATTCAGAATCATTAGAAATGTGAACTTCCCACATTTTATTAGAACATTTTTATTAACAACAAAGTTATTACAACATGAATTTGGAAAAAGTGGTATTTTCATTAATTTTTTACGTAGAATGTAGACAAATTTTTGAAATGGCAACATGGTAAACAAAAACTAGGACTCAAACATATTGTACAGTGAAAATTCGAAGCCGATAAATTAACGCGTTCTGGAGTTATAGCCAGGCCCGTGCGGTACTATGAAGCAGGGAGGCAACTGCATGAGGCGGCCTTACAAAAGGGCTGCATTAGGAGAGGGAAGCTAAAAATTATTCAAGCCACTATTTTTGATTTAGAACTATAAAATTTCAACTTTTTCCGATAGCTGTAAGCACAAATAAAGTTATTACATCAAAAAAGAATTTATTATATTATTATAATAGGTAACATAATTATTAAAGAATAGCTAAATCATCAATGTTCACCACAAATCTAACTGGGTCAATATTCAACCCATCGTTGTTTTTACCAAAGATTATAGAGTAAGATCCCAGAGCGATAAGACACAACTTATTTTCACATAAATGAAACCTCATGTTCTCAGTAGTGTCTTATGTGCTCAGAATACCTGCGCGCTTGTGGAGCTTGCCGAGTGACACCTGGGCAGGTACCAGGTGTGAAAGGTAACTAAAATTAATAGTTATTCAACTTAAATTTTTATAGCTGATTTTTATATATATTTTGGAGAGTATTATTATAAAGTGATACCATAAGCGTCAGACACTTTTCATGGGCCAGAACTTTTGTCAGACGCTTTAAAGCTCTACAAGAAATGAATGAACTTAACTTATTTTTACATGTCTGACTTTTAAATATGTTGTTAAGACAATTGTTATGAAGTTATATTTAATTAGTCAGACAAAATTGATTGACCAAACACCCCCTAAACAGCAAAATTATGCAGCCGTGAGTATGAGCGCGAAAGCATTATAGGTGCGTTTCGGAGCGAGTGAGACGGTCTTACTAACTCAGTTCCCCTTCTCTCATTCGTGTAATTTTTCTGTGTATTGTGTATGTGTCCTTTGCGTGCAACCTAATGGTATTGGTATACAGTATAGTTCGGATCTCTGAGACCACATGTTTTTGTTGTTTACGTCGTATAATTTGTGAGTGATTACATTACTTGATAACGTGAAAATCATGGAAAAAGCAGAATCAGCAAAATTAAAGTGTACATTTTGTGAAAAATCTCATGATAAATTAATATTATTTACCGAGGAAATATCTAAAAAGTGTAAAATCGTTTTACAACATCGAGTGACACATAACCTAAAATTCAAAGACTTGGTGCACTTTGGTGATCCTGAATTATTTACCGATGAGCACAGACAAGAAGATATTTTCAAGATTATCCAAAAGTTTATCTGTGAAATTTATAGTGTCCCCGATACACACGATGTTAACGCTGCCGTCTTCACTTATTTTCAAATAATTACAGCGTATCTGATATAAATGAAGAATTTAACCGTAAAAATTTAAAAACTTCGATGCAAGCAGTTTACCACTTTGTAAAACTGAGTTATTCCAACAAGTTCTACGAGCTAATTACATTTCTAGCATATGGAATTATGCACATGAAAAACAACCGACCATTTTTACTCCTGAACAACATCTTCTTGTCTGTGCTCATCGGTAAATAATTCAGGATCACCAAAGTGCACCAAGGTTGCACGCAAAGGACACATACACAATACAGAGAAAAATAACGCGAATGAGAGAAGAGGAACTGAGTTAGTAAGACCGTCTCACTCGCTCCGAAACGCACCTATAATGCTTTCGCGCTCATACTCACGGCTGAATAATTTTGCTGTTCAGGGGGTGTTTGGTCAATCAATTTTGTCTGACTAATTAAATATAACTTCGTAACAATTGTCTTAGCAACATATTTAAAAGTCAGACATGTAAAAATAAGTTAAGTTCATTTATTTCTTGTAGAGATTTAAAGCGTCTGACAAAAGTTCTGGCCCATGAAAAGTGTCTGACGCTTATGGTATAACTTTATAATAATACTCTCCAAAATATATATAAAAATCAGCTATAAAAATTTAAGCTAAATAACTATTAATTTTAGTTACCTTTCACACCTGGTACCTGCCCAGGTGTCACTCGGCAAGCTCCACAAGCGCGCAGGTATTCTGAGCACATAAGACACTACTGAGAACATGAGGTTTCATTTATGTGAAAATAAGTTGTGTCTTATCGCTCTGGGATCTTGGACTATTACAGAATAAAAATATAAGATGTTTCACTCCAGGGCGGTTTGATTCAAGTTGCTGTCCCAAACGGACGCCGCTCTCATAAATTATGTTTACGACTCGCTTTTGTTGTCAATAACGAGACCGGTAGATACCAGAGAAGTTCGAAAAGCTTATTTTATTTTAAGCTATACAAGGGTAATTAGAGAAATATGTATTTAAATTAATAGGATTCTTCATCACCAAGGTTTATTTTTAAATGTTAATTATTTCGAAAAATGTTCGGGATATGAATTTGAAAAGGTAAGTAAAAAATAAACTTGAATTTTTAAAATGAATCAATTCACAGTTTTTATCCAGCATCTTAGTAAATTTATGATACTTATTGATAATCTAGCAGATATTTATCACAAATTCAATTAAATATATTCATTAGCCACCCGAATAATAGGGCCACTAAATCTTGAATTTTGATCTTTAAATAACGCGTGTTTTTTGGATTGACAAGGTTAAAACAGTGAAAAGAGAAGCAGCTGCAGGATACCTGTATTAAAATTTTTTATAAATGTTGTAAAATACTAAGTTTGGAGTTTGGTTTATTTTCATCTATTGTCTTTCAAATCTTTCAATATACATTTGAGAGTAAAATATATACGGACTCTGGTATAGAGACTGGCATAATATTTGAAAGGAAATTGATTACATGGATGATGAAAAGAGAATTTAGTAAATTCGTTCAAAAGGAACTGACCTCGGAACTGACCAATTCCCCTTTGGTTAGCTATATAGAATTGAATTTTTGTGTTTTCTTGCGTAATGTACTTGTTTATATAATATCATTATTATAAAAATAATTCCGTAACGCGATAAATTCGAACGAGTGAAACATCTTATATTTTTATTCTGTTATCTTTGTTTTTACGGTCCGACGATTTATGATTTAAAAAAGACACTTTTATTATCGGCACCAATAGGGTAGGGTATCATCTTACATGATTTATGATTTCTCACAAAAACACGCCGCTTTTAATATTGCTGATAATACCCTTTTTTAAATAGACTTAGAATTAAGACTATTCATTATTATTTATATTTTGAAAATAAAGATATGCCGGTTTTTTTCATGTTTTTTTATCTCAATTTTGAAATATTCAAAATATGGGGCGGCAGTTGGGAGTCATGCATCACCCTGAAAAATATAACCGCACGACCCTGGTTATAGCTTCTGAAAGTAATGTAAAATTGTGCTTAATAATTTGGATTGTTGGCATAGGCTATGACAATATGGTCATTAAAATTTCTTGCCTGCAATTTTTTTTAAATACGTTTGGTCACTGCTCCAGTCTCAATAAAAACTTTTTTTAATTTTGTGCACTACAAAGCAGTAAATACGGCGATCTGGATGTCTCCGATAAACTATTTCTATTACTTCTCGTTCACTTCTGTCTTTGTAAGCACAAAAAAGTACAATTTCAACTCATAGTCTTGAATAGTTAAATAGTTGAATATTTGGAACATTATTTAGTACTTACTATTACACATACAAATGTTACTGACTGACATAAATAAAATTTCAAAAGCCTACTTGCGACTCGTTGATTTCACTTTGTTAATAAATGAAATTATTAAGCACAATTTTACATTACTTTCAGAAGCTATAACTCCAGAACGGGTTAAGTTATCGGCTTCGAATTTTTACTGTGCAATATGTTTGAGTCCTTGTTTTTGTTTACCATAATGCCATTTTCAAAATTTGTCTACATTCTACGTAAAATATTACTGACTATTTCACTAGAGAAAATTGATAATTGACAAAATTTGAAGGTTTTGAACTGGCAATTTTTTGACGTTTAATATATCAAATCTATGTGTATAAAATTCTATCACTCTGTGATAAAATTCAATATAAAATCTTTGTTAGTGGTTTCTAAGGAAACTAAGTTATTTATTTATTTATTTAACTGTTTCAAAAATTTAAATAAGTATTATTAACATGAATAATACAAGATTTCGAAATAATTCAATAAATGAAATAGAGAGTACAATAAAATTAAGCAAAGTATACCGCGAAATACAATGAAGACAAAAAAGTCTGCGTGGGAACAGTTTAGAATGTTTCTGGACGCACGTAATTATACGTTAGAAAAGGATACTTCTGAAAAAGTTATAGCAAAAATTATTGAAGATTATGGTTTTACCCTCGGTTTTACCTTAAAAAAAAAGATGAAACTGATTATACTGAAGCTAGTGTGAAAACACTTTGGAATACGACTGCTCAAATGGTTCAGGAAAAATATTTTCTAGAATTTAACATTAAAATTGATCAATTTAAAGATATTACCTATAAATTTGCTAGATTAGCCAGGGATACAAAATGTAAAAAGCTTCAGGCTGAACCTGAAACCAGAAAAAGGAAGTTCTAACGCGTTTACCAAAGAAGAATTAATGAAAATGTTAGAAAGCTATTCTGAAGATAATCCTGATGGGTTAAAAAAAAGTTTTTTTATTTATGTTCGTTCGAATTAGCATGGCGTGGAAATGAAGCTGCTAATTGTGATATTAATTACTTTAAAAAAGAATATGATAATAAAGGTAATTTTACTGGCAGGGTAGAATATAATCCAAAATGACACAAGGAGGATCAAAAGCTTTATCTGGCAGTAAGTGGCTGGTAAGAAATAATGCTAACAACAATTTGTGTCCCGTTCGTTTATTTTTAAAAATTATTAAAAAAAGAGAATCCAAACCTTATCTAACTCCAACAAGATTATTTTTAACAGTACATCCAAATTGGGAGAAAGGAATATGGTACAAAAAATCACCATTGGGAAGTAATACAATTTCAAAGTGGACGAAAATATCGGCAGAATCAATTGGTATAGACACAAAAAAAAATAAAAATAACCAATCATCCACATAGAGCTTCTGCAATATCTGCATTAGCAAAAGAAGGAGTTGGTGAACAAGAAGTAATTAAGCTTACAGGACATTCTTCTGCCCATTCTTTGAAACCATATTTACAATTAAATGAAGAACACCATTTCCAACTTATAGAGAACCTTCGAGAAAATAAAAATAAAGAAAAGGAATCCTCAGTTTCTAACTTAAATTCATCACAGGTTGTGATGCAAAACAATCCTCAAAATAATGCTACAACGTACAATTATAATAATTGTACTTTTTACATAAATAAGTAATTTCTTTTTCATAATGTTATAATTTTTTTGGCTTTGTATAATTGAAGTTTGCAATAAATAAAACGTTTGAACATGATTTTTTAGTTTTTCTCTCGTGAAATAGTCATGTCGAATACCACTCAATTAAAAATTTTGTAAGGTAAAATTTTTCTCTTGTATTCAAGTTTGTTGCTTTTAGGTAATTTTGCTCATGACATTTAATCCAAAACCACTCGCCTGATGGCTCGTGGTTTTGTTAAAAATGTCATTCGCAAAATTGCCAAGCAACAAACTTTCATAACAATCGAAAAATTTTGCAGACAAAATTTTCACTCTTGTAGTATTATACAGTGCTTTTCAGATAAAAGTATCCACCTTTAATAACTTTTGTAATACTGGTATTTAGAAAAAATCCAAAAACACGTCAATTTATGTTGGAAGGGGCAAGCATTATGGCTTATTTAAACTTACTGGAAAAGCCACCCCCTCACCCCTAGCAGCATCCCCTTAATTTTTTTAAATTACTTTTCATATTTTTTATGTAAAATTTGGATACTCTTCTTTGAGCTGATTTCAAAAATGTATAATACTTGTAGGTTAAAGTGG
>CAJUYH010011085.1:0-11470 GCA_910591685.1 Galerucella tenella
GTTATTCCTTTAATGTTTAAGATTTGTGTTGTTTTTATTAAGTGATGTGGAAAATTATCTGAAATTTTTAATAACGATATATCTGCACCTGTATCTAATATAAAAGTATCTATATTATCCGATATGTCAGTTTTAATTTGCACAAAGTTTGAAAGAGTTAAATCAAAGTTATAAATATAACGATTATTGGTAAGCAAGTTGTTTAAAATTTTGGATTTTTCACCTTTCTTTTTCAAAACCCCAATTCTTTTTGTTCGTCTTCCTCCCTACTTTCTTCACTTTCACACATTCTTACATTCCTATAATTATTGTTGAACCTATTGGTAGGTCTTTCCCTATACTCGTTTGAACTACCTTTATATCCCTTGAATCTCCTTTCTCCTTAATTCTCCTGAAATCTCCTATTATTGTCATAGTTACCTTTCCTATGAAAGTTATTTTCTCCATTATGATTAACATAAGAATTTCTTCGCTGAGGAAAATACCTATTTCCCGACCAAAACTTATTCCTATCTGCCTTATAATGCAGAACACTCTCTGTTGACTGATTGTTTCCCACATTGATGGAAACCAGTTTAGTCATCACCTCTTGTGGTGTCGTAAAATTTCCAGCTGCTATAACGGTTTTTATCCGTTCTGAAGCTGCGTTGTCTAACAATGATTCTACTGCTGCTTCTGTAGTATACTTTGTTGCTAAGTGTACTGGCATTCCTTCTGCCAAATACGCGGCTTGTGAACTTTCGGTCAGTTTCTCCATTTCGGAAGCATATCCGACGAGATCTTTATTATTTTGCCTTAGTTTACTTAGTTTAGCACTTATCAAGCTAGTGCTGTCTCCTCTGAGTCCTTTCTTAAGTGTATCGACTATTTCTCTCAGAGAATTCTCAGTAGTAATCAAAACCCTGGCTTTTCCAGTCAGTCTTGTTTTCACGAATAACACAGCATTTCTCTCATGCTCTGCTGCGTATACTTGAAGTAAGCTAACCGCATCTACAAAAGACTGTAGTTTGCTTGTATCTCCATTAAACTCGTTTGGTAATATCTTACCAGCTAAATTGAAAAAATCATTCATACTTAATGCCATTTTATCTTTGCTTGTTGCTTCGAATACCTCTTTACTAATTAAATTATTACGCGTAATTAATTGAGACGGAATTTTATACCGACAATCTAACACTTGAAATGCTTTCTCTACCTTATCTCTGATTTTGTCAAAATATAAAATGCATGTATTCTGCTGATCCTCGTCTAATTTATACCAATTCTTATTTATTAACTTAGAGAAATTATTAAATGAATCACACAACTTATTTATTATATCTATATGACTTTCTGAACTTTTAGGAACCTCCTTTTTTAACACTCGCTTACTATTCTTACGTATATCTTCTAGAATTAAATTCAATCTAATATCAAATTCTTCCCACGTTACTGCATTTCCATCACTCGAGGACATTTAAAATTAAATGATTCATTCTCAACAAAAGGAAAATTAAAAAAAATATATAAATACTAACGCAACAACGACAAAACAGAATATATCCTCAAAGTTTACAAAAAAAATTCTCACCATCTTAAAGGTTCAGTGTGCTTTGCTGTAGGTTTCTTCTTATCTCCCTCTTCAGTTGTCTTCTATAGTTCTTATATATGGACCATGCGAATTGTAGCACTAAAACAACCACAATGATATACATGAGAGTCTTCACCTCCAGATCTGCTTCCATTTTCTCTTCCTGGACTATGAAATTGCTGTTGACCACACCATTTTCCTGGACCTCTTGCTTCGTTGACTTACCACCCATTTTCACAGAATTCCAATTGTTTGCAGGGTCGCCATGTAATGTATGTATCCTACTATGGATACTTGGTGCATTACAAGTGTGGAAGGGCCTCTGACTAGGTGGTGTTGCTGGTCACTTGGTGTGTCATCTCACAGGAATAAAAACAACTACTGTAATCACTGGGTCATGTGAATACATGAATCAATATGAATTGAATTGAATTGATATCAATATGAATATGAATGTCTTTAGAATATGAATATCTTTAGAATATGAATCGAATGTCTTTAGAATTGTTTAGAATAATTTAGAATGAATGTTAAAACACTTTCGTTTAACATATTTATACGACGAGTCAAGTTCAGCGTTTTGTAAATATAAAACAATTCTGTTTACGTTTACTTCGGACTCTGAACTTGACATCCTACGTGAGACCTTTCTGTTTTTATATATGTAAACGATTCATGCTATATCGACGTTAGCTTCAAGGGAATTTATGTCTTTAATCATAATAATACCATAATGATAATTTAAATAATTAATAAATAATATTTCGGCCAAAAGGCATCACAATGCATTCAAATAAAAATAAATGTGAATTAATAGATATAAAGGGTAAAGTAAGAGCTGTAGCAGAAAGACAAGGAAATTTATATAAAATGCAGTTTAAAATTAAAAAATTTACCCAAAACATTGATATGCAGCCATTACAGTGTAATGCAGTCATAAGTATACATGATTGGCATAGAAAATTGGCACATATTAATTTTGATCAAGTAAAGAAGGTTTTAAAAAGAAATAATATACAATTCACTGATGATCCAAAACCATTTTGTGAAATATGTCTTGCTGGTAAACAGCATAGACTTCCATTTTCAGTTAGTGAATCAAGAGCAGAGAATACTTGTGAGCTTATCCATAGTGACTTATGTGGTCCTATTGAAGCTGAATCACTTGGTGGGGCAAAATACTTTTTATTTTTTATTATTAAAAGATGATTATTCTGGATATAGATATATCTATTTTTTAAAGAATAAATCGGAAGTTGAAAGAAACAGAAAACTTTATAGCTATGGCAGAAAATGTTACTGGAAATAAGATAAAAATATTAAGAACAGACAACGGTTTGGAGTTTGTAAATGAAAAGATTTCAAAAATATGTAACAAAAAAGGAATAGTTCACCAAAAAACTTGCATATATACCCCTGAACAGAATGGTAGAGCAGAAAGAGTTCTGGCCTGAGTAAATCTTTTTCGGCTGAGGCAGCAAATACTGCAATATTTTCAATAAATCATGTAGGAAAAAGCCCACAAAAGGATCAAACACCGTTTCAGGCATGGTATAAAAAGAATTGTAATGTTGAAGTTTTTAAAGAATTTGGATCAAAAGTTAGTGTACACATTCCGAAACAAAAACGTAGAAAGCTAGATGCTAAAAATGAAATTGGAATTTTTGTGGGATACTCAGAAGAAGTTAAAGGTTATCGAGTATACTTCCCAAACAAAAATAAGGTACAAATACTCAGAGATGTGGTCTATATTCCCGAGATAGAAGAAAAAGGGACACATATAAGGGATGATATCAAAATTGTATTATTAGATTCTGAAAATGAGGATGAAGACGTAACCGAAAATGATGATCATAATGTTATTCTTGATCCTGAAATTAAAATATTAAGAAATTTGGAGGAACCAGAAGAAGATACTTCATCGGAAGAAGAAATTTCTGGAGAAGTGACAGTGAGAAGTGGAAAACGTGAAATTAAGAAACCAGCATGGATGCGAGAGTATGATATGAGTGAAGCTGATATGTGCTTTTACTCGAATGAAGAAGAGCCAGTTACTCTCGAAGGCGCAGTGTCCGGTAAAAATAGTGTGCAGTGGAAAAAGGCTATGGAAAAAGAGCTGACCGTGCTTCGCGAAAATAATACGTGGAGTGAAGTGCCGTGGCCGGTTAATAAAAAAGTTATAGAAAGTAAATGGGTCTTTAAAATAAAAAATGAAAATGATTTTAAAGCGCGCTTAGTGGCTCGTGGTTTTCAACAAGAAAGCAGTGATGATTTGTATGATATATATGCCCCAGTGGCAAAATTAACAACATTTAAAATCCTTCTTGTAGTTGCAATCAAGTTATGTAATCCTATTCATCAAATGGATATACGAAGCGCATTTCTTTATGGAGATATAAATGAGGAGGTATTTATGACTTTGCCAAGTAAAAATAGAGAATGTGATTTTTGGGGTGACATTCACTGAGACCTAAAAGGTCTATTGGGCCCAAAAATAGAGAAAATAGTAAAACTGTTTGCAAACTTAATAAGTCGATTTATGGTTAAAAGAAAAGTCCTAAATGTTGGAATACTACTTTTGATAATTTAATGAAAAGTGAGGGTTATGTTAGATCAGAAAATGATCATTGTTTATACTCAAAATGTACAAATGATAGTAGATTATATATCTTGATTTATGTTGATGACTTATTAATTTTGGGAACAAACAGACAAGAAGTCAACAATTTAAAAGTTTTGTTGAGTAACAATTTTTATATGAAAGATTTAGGAATTATCTCTCAGTATTTAGGTATAAATGTAAGACAAAATTTGGATGAGGGATATACTGAATTAAGTCAGGAAAATTATTTAAAGAAAATTTTACAGAAATTCGGCATGCAGGATTGTAAACCTATTAATACCCCGATTGATGTAAATACTGATTTTAATTTTAAGAATACAGAAAATGATCCAGACTTACAAAAGCTTTGCAGGCAAATTATTGGAAGCCTAATGTATGCAGTTCAAGGTTGCAGACCAGATTTATGTGAATGTGTTAGTCTGTTAAGTAGATATCAAGATAAGGCAAACAATAATCTGCTCAAGGCTTTGAAAAGAGTATTGAGATATTTAAAAGGGTCTCTAGATCTTAAGTTAATATTTAAACCAGATAATATGAATAATTTATGTGGATTTGTAGACTCTGATTGGGAAGGGGACATTTATGATAGAAAATCAACATCTGGTTATGTTTTTAAGTTACTAAATTGTACAATTCTATGGGCAAGTAGAAAACAGCAATGTGTTTCAATATCATCAACAGAGTCAGAGTATATAGCCCTAAGTTCAGCAGTTAGCCAAGCTTGTTGGTTAGTAAAAGTTTTAAAAGATTTTTGTTTATTTGATTTAGATGAACCTATTATAATGTATGAAGATAATCAGTCAGCAATTAAAGTGGCAACTAATCCTGAAAATAATAAGAGATTGAAACATGTTGATGTGCGTTTTTATTTTATCAAAGAAAATATAGATAATGGCTTGGTGAATATCGTTCACATTAAGAGTGAAGACCAATTGGCTGATATGTTTACCAAACCATTAGCTAGGATTAAGTTCGAAAAATTTAGAAAAGATTTAGGATTGCTACCTAAATAGTTTTGTTTTTGTTGTATTATTACTGCGTTATTTGCTTTGCTATTTAACATTAAAATTAAACTTGTTATTAATAAGTGTAAGAAGCATAAAATAATTTTATTGAAAGGGGGTGTTGGAAACTGACAATAAAACTATTTATTCTTAGGAAAGAGGCCATGACAAATGTCATGTTATGTGTAAAAAAAAGAAGAAAGCAGTTAGCCTTCAAGTAAAGTAGTAAAACATGGTTGTATTAGTTTATATGTTAGTAAAATAAAAGTTCAAAATAATAAAACCTGGTTCACGTTATTTGTTTATTCAACAACTTAATTTAACACTAAATCCAACAGTTTTCATACATATTTTGCTGTTTAACAACTTCTACATTTTCATATATTGATATTTATTGACTCATTAATTATTATACTTCCAAATTTTGGTATTGTTGATCCTAATATTTATTGCCTGAAATTTCATATTTTAAAGGTATCGTTATCTTGAAATTATATTTCATAATGACAAAATTTGTTCTGGGAAATTCTCTATATATTAATGACATATCATTAGTTATGATATTATAACAGTTCTGTAAAACTGTAATTGGTATACCAGCTACAAGTTACTAGTAATTTTAGGATTATCAGATGTGTAATCCACTTATATTTGATAACATTTGGTATTGTATCTGTCATTTTTAAAATTTAAGCAATTTCTATCCAAATAAGGTTTTACTCATTATTATTTTTGATCATCTTATATCCATTAAGACAGTGTTATTGTACCATCGATTCAACATTCATCCATTTGTTAAAATCATTAAATATATTCTTTAAGTTTGGAGTGTTTCATTTAATTCACAAACGTAAAGCAAAAATATGTCATAGCTAGCTTATTTGAAAAGTGCTACTAGTTGATTAACTCCTTATTGATCTTCTTGATTATTCAATAAGTAATTCTTTAATAACCTTATAATCAAGTGGCGCCTATAAAAATTCTCCAGGACCACTTTTCAAATAAACAAAAAAAAGACTCACGACCTTATGCTTTCTGATGAATAGCTAACCATCGGCTTTGTAATTTTGAATTTTTAATAATATTATAAAAAAAAAGGTTACACAATAATAATAATCAGTATTTCCGAAATAATAGCCAAAAACCAAATTTCGTTGCTGAATAGTTGTACGAAAACGAGTTCGATTAAAATGATCAAATCGACGATCATGAAGAAGTCGAAGACGATAATTTCGTTCACTCTGTAAAAGGCGATACAGAAAATAATACAAATTTTTGCCTGAAGCCTCTGAAAAGAAATCGGAGATAATGGAAATAAATATAGCATCAGATAACCCACTTCCATGCATAGAAATCGAAAACCCAAATTTAAAGCTTCTCATTGATACAGGCAGTACTAGATCTATAATCAGGCCATCAGTTATGGAACAATGGTATTCTAATTGCATTTATCAGACTAATGTTGACATCAAAACCTCGCTTGTCAGCAAACGCATTAGATATCAAGCTCAAATACTAGCATTCAAAGGATTCTATTCCAAATGTAATATCAACTTTATCTTATATGATTTTCACGAATTTTTTGATGGAATCATAGGCGTAGAAGATATGGTTAGGATTAATTTCAATATAGATTTTACTAATAAACAATTAATTAGTGATTACATATCTATTTCCATAAAATTCAGGTCACTCACAGATATAAAATTTGAATTCTCAGTAGGTCCCAC
The DNA here is from genome assembly GCA_910591685.1 of Galerucella tenella. Classification (NCBI taxonomy): domain Eukaryota; kingdom Metazoa; phylum Arthropoda; class Insecta; order Coleoptera; family Chrysomelidae; genus Galerucella; species Galerucella tenella. The sequence continues at coordinate 6,928 of CAJUYH010011085.1, forward strand.
GGAAAAATTATTAAAAGCATTACCTGTTAGTATGGTTGATGGAGAAATTTTAATTGAAGAAACTTATTTAGAAGTACTTGACATTCCTGATACATTAACTAAAATTTCAATCACCTCAAAAGAGCCAATTTCGGTTATCCATTTTATCCACTCAATACGAATTACATAACTTCGATTTTAATTGCAAAAAACTCGAAAATCAAACAGTAAATAATAATAAGATACTAGACATAAATAATTTGCTTCGAACCAATCACATGAACTCTGAAGAGAAAGCTAGCTGATATTTTGCTAAAGCCAGGTGATCCTCTACCATTCACTTCCAAAGTGAAACACATGATTAAAACCACAGATGGAAGCCCAGTTCATACTAAATCCCATAAGTACCCCTATGTACACAGGGAAGAAGTTGAGCGACAAATTAATGAAATGCTAGATAAAGGCATGATAAGAGCCTCTTACTCCCCTTAGAGCTCACCTATATGGATAGTGAGTAAAAAGCTGGACGCATCTGGATATCAAAAATGGCGTTTAGTGATAGACTACCGTGAACTGAATGAAAAAACAATATCTGACAGATATCCTGTGCCAAACATTACTGATATTTAAGACAAATTGGGTAGAGCCCAATATTTCAGCACTCTAGATCTAGCCAGTGGATTTCACCAGATCGAAATGTCGCAATGTTCAATAGAGAAAGTTCCGCCAGTTCCGTTACGAAGTGCCGCTGAAGTCAAGGCATGTCTGGTAGAGTGTGACTTGAAAACTTCCGTATCGATACCGCTTCTAGATAATACTAATTTAATCCACCTTGATAAGGTTTGAGTGGAAGCCTTATGAAAAGGAACGTTTATAAGTGATAAATAAGTGCTCACAGTCTTTCCTAAGATCATTGGTTACTTTTAAATAGTGCTTTAGTGTTACACCTTAACATAATTCTGGTTTTTCTAGAAAAAATAGGAACGAAATAACAGGCTGACCCCTATGGGGAGCCGATGTTTTGATAAGGTCTGAAATTTGTATTGTGACCTTACAGGAGGATATTTTTATATTAGATAGTTTGATGGAAGACAATGTTTGTACTCTTTGTGATGAAATCAAGGCTAGTAATGATACTGTTTTTAACGTTAAGTGCTCCAAATTTAAGTCATTGAAAGGAAAAAGTTTTTCTAAATAAAGAAGGACTATCTGACGATCCCATGTAGCATTATATCTTGGGAAACTGGGTCTTAGTCTAAATATACCTCGCATGAAGCGTTTTAACAAAAGCTGTTCATCCGCAAGGGTAAATACTAATTTTAAGGCAGATCGCTGCGTATTCAATGTAGAATATTTGGCACCTTCGTTATATTATTCATGCAAAAACTGAATAACATTATGAATATTCGGAGAAAATAGATTAATATTATGAAAAGAACAAAAAGTCTACCACTTTTTGAACGTAGCACTGTATTGTCTAATAGTTTGCTCTCCAAGAGATGCCAGAAATATTGGAATACAGTCCTGCCCACTCCCTTCTTCCTAAAAGCTTGGCGGATAATATCCCGGCACCCAGGGTAGTCTTTTCCCAAAGTGGATGGCTCTCTCTAGAAGGAGATAATAAGAGATCAGGAGATGGTGAAAAATACATAATGTCTGATTTTAATAAGGTTAAGAATAAGGGAAACCAGGGTTGTGTAGGCCAAATAGGAACAACCACGATACCCTTTGCTTTGTCTGTTTTAATTTTGTTTAGAACCTTTGAAAAGTAAGCTGAATGGTGGAAAGGCATAAAAATAGAACTCAGACCAAGATAAAGTGAAAGCATCCACCTCAAAACAGTTTGGATCAGGTTTCCATGAAATAAAACGTGTGCACTTGGCGTTTATAGTGGAGGCAAATAGATCAATTTCGGGTTTCCCATATTTTAAAATAATCGACTCATATGCTGTTCCTCTAAGAAAATATTCAGTAGCTATATTGAAATGTCTCGATTGATAATCCGCCAAACAGTTTTCTTTAGATTTAATGTAAGAAGCAAAAATCTTATTTTTCCTGTCTTCACACCACTTCCAAATATTATGGGATATTCTATTGAGAGATTTGTGTTTGCAGCTATCCATTTTATTGATACAAGCAACTGCCGTTGTATTATCAATTCTTAGCAAAATTTGTGAGTCATGAACATCAAAGGCGAAGCATTTCAAAGCGTTAAAGGCTGCTAAAAGTTCCAATTGATTAATGTTTAAGTGCCTCTCTTTTGGACTCCAAAGACCATTCGTGGTTTGATTACCACAGACTGCACCCCATCCCTGATTTGATGCGTCGGAAAAAATTATAATCTGATAAGAATACTTGCTCCTGAGCCTGAAAGATTTTTCAACCACCAATCTAAATCATCTCTTGCTGCAGAGTTCAATTTCATTTTTGCATTAAAAGAGAAGTTATTATTCTTAAGAAAATAATTTTTCAAATTCTTTAACATACATCCATCCGTATTCGAAAGCAGGACGAATTGAAATAATATATCCTACAAATTTAGCAAAATCTCGAATTTTAAAAACATTTTTTCTTTGGAAAAACCTAAGATGATTGGAAGCTTTGACAATCTTTTCAGGTGGTAAATTTATTTTTAGTAAAGAGCTATTCCAGAGGAATCCCAAAAATTTACATTCTTTACTGGGATTTAAATTACATTTTTCAAAATTGATCAGAAATCCCAAGGATGAGAGCAGTTTAATTGTTTCATCTAAATTACGCAAGCATTCAAACTTACTGTTTCCAATTAAAAGAAAATCATCTAAATAATTTATGGATAGAAAACCTACAGTTCTTAGATAATGGATAACTGGTTTCATCATTTAAAAAAAAACATCTGGTGACGTACTTAAGCCAAATGGCAAACAATTGAACTCATACAATATATTTTCATATTGAAAACGAAGGTACTTTTTACTCTTGAGATGAATTGGTATTAAGAAATATGCATCCTTAAGATCTATAGAACACATAAAACAATCTTTAAATATTATATCCTAACTGATTTAATATTCTCTAGTCTGAAATGTTTTGTTTCAATAAAGGTGTTAAGTTCTTTTAAATTTAACACAAACCTTCGTCCTCCATTGGGCTTATCAACTAAAAAATATTTTGATAAAAAATTGACCATTTTTATGAGAACAAATCGAAATGGCGCCCATTTGCAAAAGCGAGGATATACTATTTTTCAATTTTATGTGTTCATCGTTAGACCTTACACATTCAGTAAAGGGTTTGGTTTGTATAGGTTTATGTAAAAAAGGGATCCTATAACCTTTAACCCAACTGAGAATACAGTTATTCTCGGTTATTTGCAGCCAATTTTTGAAAAAGAGAGACACTCTGCCCGCATACTTTTCTGGATAATTATTAAAAACTACCTCTAATTGTTGTAGCGACTGTTGAAGCGTCTTTGGTCCTGACGAGGTCCCTGCTGACGTCTTTGAGTTCTCCACGACATTCCTCCTCTTTTCTCGTGATAGTCTGAACGTCTCATTTTTGTTCGCGGCGGGGGTTGACGATGCGATAAAAAATACTTGGTCCTATGTTTTTTAACTTTAGTACTAATTTCCGAGGTAATCTTTCTTACATTTTGTACAGCTTTACATTTCTCGGAGATTTCAGCTCCAAAAAGCCAGTTATCTGGTTTAGTCTCCTCAGCGACCTTTTGAACGTAAGTATTAAACAGAGAATATACTTGATGTTTGCGATGCTTTGAAATTAAATAATGAACATCGGAAAATATTTTGCTTGATTCAACTATAATTGGCGAAAACTCGGTCTTTATATCTTCGGGGATCCTATCAGATGAAAATGCAGTAAGGACTGTACCTATGGCTCCCAAACCTTTCCCTATTTTATCTTGAAAGGTAGATATAAATGTATCTTTTTTCTTCTCTAAGTAAGACATCAGTTCGGCAACTTCAACATTCATTTTTGGAGCTGACAAGAAACCGCAATTTTCCGGAATTTTCCACTTTTCATGAAGCTTTTCCCTCGAGTCTTTATCAATACCATTCAGAATATATGAGCTCCAACGATTCGCAATATTTACGTTAATAGGAGGCCCTAGAGGAGATTCTAAAGAAGGATCATCTCCTAACAGTATGTTAACTTGTGACGTAGAGGTCTCTACAGTTTCGGGATCGTGATTTTCAATATTAACATTGGCTTCGTCACTAGACGAAGAGGGTAAACGTCTAATTCTAGGATGACGGAAGAGTAACGTGATCGCTGGCCTTCTTTCTTTGTCGCTTTCGGAGACACCTTGAAGTCAAGAAAATATTGTTGAGAAACAACCAGTGTAGAAGGTACGAAAAAGAAATTTTTTTCTGTTTTAAAACAAAAAAAAAGTCTTGAAACACAGGTATTACCCTTGCATAAACAGGGGAAGCCTGGGGCTGAACATCTTACATAACAACGAAATACGTGTTGTAGTTGTCCTACATTAAAGTTGAAGTTATATATAAGTATATATATTGTTATGTTCTTCTTATTTGAACATTTAAAATAAAAGAAAGGCTCT
>CAJUYH010011086.1:0-11469 GCA_910591685.1 Galerucella tenella
GGGGGGGGTCGGAGGTAAAATATTTTAACAATGAATGAAACAAAAACGATGATTGGAAACAAAATGTTGTAAAATAATAATTAAATCAGGTGAGAGTGATCGAGTCAACAAAATCTATAGGTGGGGAACTTCCTCCAGCGGTTACCCACACTCTCAAAAAAATTAAACAATCACAAGTGTTTGTTTTAAAATTTCAAATGAAGTTTCTCAACACTCTTGCCTTTTTTACTTTAATTTGAAAATAAAAGTGTTATTCTTACCAATAACTCGAAGGGATCCTTAGCCAACGCTCTGGTATATTCCTTCACTTTGTCTAATCTCTCCAATATCGAATCGGTGTGGAGTTTAATAGGAAGCTGCACACTTACCAAACCAAACTGGTTTCTCAGCTGTGGTACGCCTTCTATCGTTAAAGGCTCCAAGTCTTTCGTTGCAACTATTGCTGTTGCTATGGATTCTGGTACTTTGTACAGTGCCTAAATTAAATCCAAAAATACTGACAAACCGCTTGACAAAATATAGTGAAATACAATTAACAAATAAGAGAGGTCAATTCAAAATGAAATAATACCTTTTGATAATAATCATACAGGCTAGCGGATATAGCTGTTAGTATTATTTCAGTAAAGCTTGCATTGCCCAGTTGTTTTTTCATTATTTTAATTTTGTTTATCAAATCTTCTCCAGATTGTTCCGTTTTGTATGAAATGTTTTGTCTAAAAGCTGTTACTGGACCTTCATATGATTGACCTGTGATCGCTTTTACTTCACCCATGAAGTTCTTCACTAGAAGATAACCTACAAAAATTGAAAAATTGTTCAAGAAAAAAAACCTGGAATTCTTCTTCTTCTTCTTCTACTTGCTTTTATGGGTTTTATCCCTAGGGATAATTTAACTTGCTTGTCTTGGTGTAAGCAATTGATTATGTCAAAATATTCGACTTGCTTTATTCACTTTATACAGGATAGGGCAAAATGAGCGTAGCTCCTGATTTATGGCGTAATTATGAACATGATCCGATTAACATTGTTTGTGACTTTTTCGCACTACTTGATGCTGTTTGCTATTTATTTCACATATTGTTACCAACTCAGAAGCCGCTCCTGTCTCTGAACTATAAATTTTTACATCGGTTCTCCAGTACTTTCTGGAATGGTATTCTCACATATGGGGAGCGTGGTAAATTCGAGAACAGTCGAGAAATGAAAAATACTGTTTTTGGTAAACAGTTAGGTAAACGAACAGTGAATGGAATAGTGTATTAGTGAAGATAAATTGTGTAATATCCTTGAGTATAGAGACTAATATTGATGTTCTAATATTAATATTTAAGTGCTAAAAATGAATAAGATATATTATACCGAATGTGGTTTGATTAGTAGCCATCAAGTAAATTGTGTATATAAATTAAGTTTAATAGTGTGTAGGTGTTTCTGACGTCATCGGATATTTCAATCACATCAACCTATGTTTATAATTTTTTGACCTACGTGTTTGAATGACACACAAAAATTTGATAGTAAGTTTATATCCAAAATATGGTTGGGTATTCCCTAAACCTAGTGATATAAGGAGGTGGAGCGCTATCTTGTTTTAACAATTTATTTTTATTTTTCTTAAGCTGTGAGTCATAGACCCTAAAAACCTAATATTGTTAAATTGAGGAAAATTGTATCTACTAAAAAAAATACGAGGTGATGCATGTAAGATATTATCCGATGACATCATATTTTGAAATAATATAAGATACTCGGCAATCGGTACTAAATAGTGCAAAAAGACACAAACAGTTTTAGTCCTGTTAGCTTAAATTATAATTTACCCCGTATTTTGAAATGCAAAATATTTATCATTTATTATTATGTTGATTAATTGTGAGTGACTAATAGAATAGTCACCGCTCTATGTAAGAAATTTAGTAGAAGGCAGTCATTATATGGTTATTGAATGGAAAAGGTTGCTTTATTCCAAAGAATAATGATATTCCTTAATATTGCAGTGGCGGGATATAACGCTCTATTCGAAGAGGCACAAATTAGTGTTATTGAGTGTAGTAGTATTTATAGTGTAGTTGAATAAAAAAAACAGTAAAAGTTAAATTTAAGTAGTGAGTTGAGTGAAAAGTGAAAATGGGAAAAAGTTCAAGGAAAAGACATGTGACACTGTCATCGTCATCGGATTCCAGCAGTGGAAGCGATTATGATCGATACAAGCGAAAATCCGAAACGTAAGTCAAAGAAACGTTCCCCATGCACGTCACGTACACCAACACGTAGAAGTACTAATTTTGAATTGCTTCGTCTGAGGGAAATACATTGGTAAATGACCAAAATAAAAAAAATGAGCAGTTGGAAAACAAACAAATTCAAATAATATTTTTCGCCGGATTCTCTGGGAGCAAGTTCAAAAAATGGCTTGATGAAATCGAACAGCTGTGAGCAATTAATTATTGGGACGAAAAATTTACTATTTATAATATGAAGTCTCGTTCTAAAGGCTTAGCGAAAACTTGGTATAACAGTTTGGATAGTTACGAAAACACATGGGGAGAGTGATAAACCATGATTCATAACGCATTCCCAGAGCACCACGACTTTCCATCGACATTAAAGAAAAAATTATTAATTTGCTGAAAACACCTAACCAAACGTGGACTGAATATTACTTCAATAAAACTGAATTATTGCGGGCATATGAAATAAGAGGGAAAAACGCCGTAGCGATGTTAATAGACGGGATAAATGATCAAGCAATACAAAATGGTGCAAAGTCGGCAAATACAATGAACCCGAAGACTTTTTTAACGATTATTTATCTGCGTTGGCATCTACATCGCAACCTTCCGTGAGAAACACAGGTAAGCGTGATTGAAATGAAATCTTATAAGTACAGACCATTTACTGTGGACGAAATTGATTCTGATGATTTCCTTAAAGATACACTGATCAATAAAAATTCCTAGTATTGCTAAATAAATATCGTTATTGTTTCGCTGAAACTTTATCGGAGTTAGTATGTGTTAGGGATGTCGAAATGAAAATTCTCTTGAACGACGACGTTCAGACCCTACCGTCTTTCTATGAGTGAACGGGAACTGGTTAGACATAATGTACAAGACATGCTAGAAAATAACGTAATTCGCCATATGCAAGCCCGACTCTTTTGGTTGAGAAGAAAAATGGAGAGGTTCGGATTTGCGTCGATTTTAGAGCTTTGAATTTCAGAACTATAAAGGACTGTTACCCCTTACCCCGTGTAGATAATCACTTGGAAATATTAAGGAATTGCACCTTCTTTACTACACTCGACATGGCTAGTGGCTATCATCAGATACCTATGTCGAAAGACTCTATTGGGAAAACAGTCTTTGTTTAAACAACAGTTTAAACAGAGTGCTTTCTTTCAAGCGAAGACGCCTCTGCGTCCGCTACTGCCTAATTCGCCCCTGTTTCAAAAACCTTCGCCTTACAGCGCAAGACCGATAAACCCCGATTTTGCTAGAATTGCGAGATCGTTAACACAACTCACAAAAAGGGACGCCAAATATGAATGGACTTCGGACCAGGAAACATCATTTGATCGTCTTAAGAAGATTTTATGCAGTGGACCTGTTCTTGCAATATACGATTCAGCACTGGAGACAGAACTTCACACAGACGCATCCAAACTTGGAGTTGCTGGAATCCTTTTACAGAAACAGCGAGATTCCAAGCTAAAACCGGTTCCCCTATTTTAGCAGGCAAACTAGTAAGGAAGAGCAGCATAACCATTGTTACGAGTTAGAGACGATGGCCGTTGTCAACTCTATGCAAAGGTTCCGTGTTTATTTACTTGGGATACCATTCAAAGTTGTACCCAGAATAGGACGTTGGTGGATGGCAACACAGGAGTTTGATTTCTTGATCGAATACCGCCCTGGGACTCGTATGGCTCATGTGAAAGCTCCAAGCGGAAATCCTGTAGATGGTCCTAGCCCATATGATGATGTCAATATTCTAAACGTGAATATTACAGAGAGTGTTGGGTATTATATGCACAACTACAAGACGAAAAATGTGAATATATATACCACGTACTTTCGAGGGTACCAAAGAATAGGGAAGAGGCTACATTCCACCGGGAGTGAACTGAAAAATGATAGAATATATAGAAAAACTAAAGATGGATTGAAGTGGATGGTACCGAGAGCAGCCCGTCATACAATTGCCAATCATTTCCATGATCAAGCAGGCCATCTAGCAGCAGATAGGATCATCTCGCAAATAACTTGAGACTATTGGTTTCCTCGTTTAAATGAATATGTTGTTGCCTTAACTGTCAATACAACAAAAGTAGTGGCGGTCCACAAGCCGGTTACCTACATCCCATCACGAAAATATCGGTACCCATGGATACGTTACATGTCGAGCACCTTGGACCCTTCGTAAAAAGTACGAAAGGAGACGCCTATTTAATAGTAGCAGTTGATGCCTCCACAAAATTCGTAAATATGAAAGCTGTGAAAAATACCAAGACCCCACCGTTGACGAATTTCCTCAGTGAGATATGTAATACTTTTGGAACTCCCAGGAGAATTAGTTGTGATCAAGGATCCTGTTACACTAGTGATGCAATCTCCAACACAAAAAGGCGGCAACGGCAACACTATGTCGCCACCTTGATGTATTGGAGGATGCAATAGCTTTGATCCAGGAGCCATGGATAATAAAGACCAAAATTACTGGTTTCTCTCCCCATATGCCTTTTTTCCGACGACCCACTTGATAAAAGTGAATAATCACGAAGTGTATTTAGCACTATTGCAAAATGAAATGTCATGTTCATATTATGTATATTAGATATATAGACAACCGTACCAATAATAAATTCAAGACATATATTAGTGTTTACACTGTGCTTAAGCTCATTTATGCAGATATCAATTGAATACTCAAAAGTTGCGAAAAGTTTTCTTTTTTGTCATAAGCATAATGGGAACTTTCATCAAACAATAGGATCATTGAATCTACTCGCCCAGAAATTGATTTAGCAAGTGAGACTACCATAAATATCAAAAGACAAAATTAGATTTTTCCCTTTGTGTAATATATCTTTCCACTCAGTACCTATGCTTCCGGGTAATATAAAACACATTTCATTTCAGAACTGGGTACTTTGGGTTTGATCAACATATTATCACCGTACATTAAGTAACGACAAGTAGATTCACTTCGTCAATTCAGTGGTTACCGAAAATTGCCTCACCTAGCTTATCGTCAGGTGAGTTTTGGTGAGTTTAAATCGAGCATGCTGTATGGATCGGAAGTGTGGGGCGAGAAAGCAGGGCCGAATGCGGGTACAGAGAGGCAGAGAGGGATACTCCTGAGAGTGGTTCAGGCGTACAGGACAGTGGGTGGACTGGCAGCAGCGGTGATGTCAAGGTTCTATCCATTGGACTTGATGGCTAGAGCCAGACAGAAACGCTGGAGGGGTGCGACTAGAGATGAAGTACAGGAATGGATGGATGAGGAAATGGAGAGAAGGTGGGATGAGTATGAGGGCGCGCTAAAAGGAGCGATTGGGAGCAGGAGAAATTTGGTGGACTGGAAATTCGGGGAGGTGAACTACTTCTTGACGCAAGATTGGGAAAAGAGAAACTGGAGTGTGCGAGAGATGTGAAGAGGAGGATGATGTGGGACATCTGTTTAGATGTTGGAAGAACGAGGAAGTTTTGAAGAAGATGGAAAATAAACTGGGAGAGGCAGCGTATTGGAAAAATATGGTGGATATTATGTTGAGGGGCGAGAAGGAATGGATGAAGATAAGTGGCGTAGTAGAGAGCATGATAAGGGAAAGAGAAGGACTCGCTATGGCATGAGATAGGTAGGAGTGATAGAAGGGAGAAGATGACGGAGAGTGTGTGAGGGACCGCCGCCCGTCTTGAAGTATGCTAGGGTGGTGATTCCAAGGCGGGAGTAGCGGCGAGGTCGAGGTGGGTTTGGTTGGAAGGCATTCCTGTGAAGATGAGTCACTGGTTGAGGACCCATTCGAACATGAGTTTCCCATCTAGGCCCAAAAAAAAAGAAAAAAAAATCGAGAAAGGGGTACAGGGGTAGTGCGCAGCGTTAATTGAATTTCCCATAATATGCATTTTTGATTATTGAATAGTCAGCGTTTATTCATCTAGTGGTACATGAAAGTATATACATATATATCGACATATATAAATGTTTTCGTAAAACTGTATGATTATTATATTCTGTGCAATGGAAGATGTGGGTTCAAATAATGGTCACTCATACAGGCATTTAACCACACTTTTGCCCCTCGTAATTGTATCATGTATGTATCATGTATGTATCATGTAAAAAGGGCGAGTATGGCGACAGACAAACGATGTATCAAAAATTTTAAAGGTTCCGACGCAAGTGAACTTACTTGTCGTTAGTTAGTGTACGGTGATATTATGAAAATATCATCTTTTTAGGTAGGCATAGTGCACAATATACTAGTTTCACCTTCACCAAATTAAAATATTACCTGGAACTAAAAAGAAAAATAATAATTTCTGTATGAACTGGAAAAAAGGAATCCTTTGCCATTCAGGGCTTTTTGGAATATTCTTGAGACTGTCTTCCAATTTTACATCATTTTCACCAAATGTGTGAGCACACAAGTTCATTACACAGAGACCATCAGCTAGTACATGATTTATCCTAATGAGCATTGGAACTTGAAGCTCCTGGAATTAGTTAATTACATTTGTCAGGTTCACAAAATACTCCCCATCCTACCTTTATATCGTTAGCTTGTTTCCATTCTTTCGAAGCTTTGACCACAATTAATTCAAAAAGTAACCTGTTGTTTGAGGGTAATGGTTTATAGCTGTAGGAAAACAACAGTTCTTTCATGGATTTATATTTCGCTTTTTCAACATCCAAAATCGTTATATAGTCATCTGCTTGTACTTTTTCCCTCAGAAGAAAAGGATAACCTGAAAAATTATATTCACGAACTGCATTCAAAGTATATGTCAACAATTGTAAGCAGCAACATACCTAAAGTTGAATGCAACGAAGTCAAAATTTTTCCATATTTTTTAGGGAACGCTATCAGTTTCTCATTAAAAACATTCCTTATATCAGCTATGATGTTATCATTAGCATCTTTTAAATTTACTGTCATTATAACATTAATGAGATTATGATATTTTTCTCCTACAGCCCATTTGACATCTGCACAATCCAATAAAACTAGTCTTGTATTGTGACGCATTTTTAAATAGGCAAAGACTATTTTCCTTAAAATGTACATCCATAATAGAAAGAAACAGTAATACGGAAATACTATCCAAGATACTAAAAAGTAGATGGGCTTCATTCTCTGATTTTACACAAAGCTCCACCTGAAAAACCAAAAGTTCAAACAGTGCATGCTCAAAGTATCTCAATTACTATTTAAATACCCTGTCTAAATTTGGGAAACCTATACCTCCACATCAGTATTTATTAGAAGCCTTTTATAATTGATAGTTGTAGAGTAGCTCGCCACATTTTTTAATATTCTACGATAATTCATTATGCAAGGGATGTCTTTTAAAAAACAGTACATAACTTTAATACACTATTGTTTTTCAAAATAGTCTATATGAAAAGAAATGAATTTTTGTATCCCATGCATTCAATTCTGGAAGCAGTATTGCCACTATTAAAATCAAATGCATGCTTAAGTCAAAGTAAAACTGCACTATGAGCTTCAACAGGAAATCTAACGGGGCATTGTCGCCTGAATGGGCACCTGAAAAAGCTCAAAATAGTAGAGGAAGAAGAATGTAGATTATGTGGCATGGAAGTAGAAACCTCCATCCACATACTTGCGAACGATTCAGAAGCCTAGGGCACAACACATAGAAGATTACTGAATAGAAGAGGGACATTTACCTAAGTTAAATGATGAAATGATACAATTTGGTTTCTTTGAATCCACATTATGTTAAAATTTAAGTTGTGACGCGTTTCGCTAACACAGTAGCTTTCTCAAACTAATGGGGGTAGAATGAAAAATGTTTAATTCATACACTGCCTCAATACTTAATTTCACGGATATTGACAATAATATTGTGATCTATTTACATGGAAATAAAAAGCAAAAAATTTTTATATGATTAAATGAAGTATCTAACAAGTTTACCCTTAGATTAGTTAATCCCATATTTAAATACTTTTTGCTTTTCATTTCCATTTAAATAGATTATAATATTATTGTCAATATCCGCAAAAACTCAGTATTAAGGCACTGTATAAATTAAAAATTTTTCATCATACCTTCTTCGTTTGAGAAAGCTACTGTGTTAGCGAAACGCGTCACAACTTTAATTTTAAAATAATGTATATTTAAACAAATCAAATTGTTTCATTTCATCATTTAGTATGGATCTACATCAAGTAAAAGCCTCATATATTCAATTACCTGAGTTAAAGCCTGCAGATATCCTGAAATTCCATCTGGGAATAGGACTAAAGGAGCCATTAGTCCCTGAGACATGAACTAAGTAGAAGTGAGGTGGCACAATCAATCTTATAGGTGAGTGAAAGTCGCCCCAATATACTTACATACACTTTGGTATATACAAGAATGAATTCGAAATAGCCACGTCCCTCAATGCGCGTAGATGATGGAGTAAGGATTAGTACGGTCCCTCAAACAGGTATACTTCACTTCTATTGTCAGTTCTATTGTGTATGTTAGATAGTGTTACCCGAGCTACTGCATTAATGTGCTCAATTAGTGCCCCCAGTGAAATTCCATATGATACGACTATGGCTCCTCCGCCTTATTATCGAGAATGATATGGAATACGTAACATCTAGAAAAACCCAGCGCATCCACCAGAACTTCAACTTCGAGAAGTTTCTAGAACTACATACGTGCCAGTATAAATAGGCGACGAGCATCGCAGTGGAGTTAGTTAGTCAGTTAGTGTTGATACTGAAAGAAAGCAATCGCGCCTCGATAAAGTGTTTATTAAATGACTCTCATATAAATTATAGTTAGTGTGTTTAGGGTATTATATAAATTATTAAATAAGGACTGTATTTGAATATAAATCTGTAAATATGAATTAATTGTAAATATAAATTAGAATAAACGTTACATTGGTGTCAGAAGTGGGATTGAAAAATAAATATACAGGAAGATGGCGAAAAAACTTTGTGAATTAAAAGTTTCAGAGCTTCGAAGAGAGTTGGAGGATTACGAATTGGACACAAGTAGGGCCAAGTCAGCGTTCGTGGAACGACTGAAAAATTCTATGATTAACAATGGATTGGATCCGGAAACGTTTGAATTCACCGACGAAGCGTCCGCCTCTATAACCTCTTCCATAAAAAACGAATTATCGTCGATGATAAAGAAAATGTCTTCGATGGAAAACAAAATGTCGGACATGGAAAATAAAATTTCGACGAATATAAAAAACGAAATTTCATCCATGGAAAATAAAATTTCGTCGGATATGGAAAATAAAATGTCTTCGATGGAAAACAAAATATCTGATATAAAAAACGAAATTTCGTCCATGGAAAGTAAACTTTCGGCGGACATGGAAAATAAAATGTCGGACATAGAAAATAAAATTTCGACGAATATAAAAAATGAAATTTCTGCCGTGGAAGAGAAGATTAAAAGAATGGGGCAAGAAATGGAACAAAAAATCAAAGAAATCGAAAAGAAGACTAGTAATAACCCGGCTATTACAACTAGGCAAGCCCCGAACAACGACGAACTGAAAGAGAAAGTAGAGTTGATACCGAAAATGGAAAACGATTTTAACAGCCGAGTGAAACTGCCAACATTCCATGGTAAAACGTCATGGCCGAACTATCTTAAGCAATTCGAGGCGGCATCAAAGGCAAACAACTGGAGTGAGAAAGAAAAAGCGTTGAATTTAACTCTTGCCCTTAAAGGAGACGCCATGGATATCCTCCAGACCATTCCAGTGGAAGAGACCGAATATTTTGAACAACTCAAAAAGCGATTGAACATGAGATATGGCCTGGAACACTTGGAGCATCTATACCAGTCGCAGCTGAAAAACCGCAATCAAAAACGCGACGAAACTCTGCAGGAATTCGAAGCAGACATTGCGAGGTTGGTGCGGTTTGCCTATCCATCGGCACCGGAGAATGTCATGGACTGTTTATGGGTACAGACATTCATCGACGGAGTTCGTGACCATGAAATGCAGAGAACTCTACGCTTGGCTCGGCACAAGACACTGGTCGACGTACTCTCTGCAGCTTTGGAGTACGAAGCAGCTACACAGGCTTCCGGGGTATACGGCAAGGTGAGGGCTGTAGCAGACGAAGAAGTGGAGAACAAGCTTGACCAGCTTGTCAACATGATGAAAAGCATCTCAAATGGAAAATCGAAAGCTGTGAGATGTTGGAATTGTGGAGAAATGGGACATGTACGCAGTTCGTGCAAGCGACCGAGAACTGCTACAAACAAAGACGCCCAGCAGGAAAACTAGGAAGGGTCGACCTTCAGAGGGCAGCTTCGACCCGAAGACCTTCCAAAGACCCTCTCATTCTAATAGCCTCTCTGAAATGTCGCGATGATAGTTTATACGTGGATGGTGAAGTTAATGGTAGGAAGTATACACTATTGGTGGACACTGGAGCAACGAGGACTATTATTCGCCCCGAGACTGTAAACACACGGAAAAGACTTTTGCCGACGAGACTGCGACTCAGGACTGCCACAGGTGAAAGCGCCAATGTCCATGGAGAGCTACCGGTGCAATTGGGAATTGGCGCAGAGAAGTTCACCCACACTGTCGTTGTCGCTGATATCGAAGAGGACATAATACTTGGAATGGACATTATGAACCTACATGGCTTCCAGCTAGATTTCAAGAACCGAGTGATTAGAGTAGGTTCTGAGGAAGTATTCCTTCACCCACACGAGGATAAGACTGTTCAGGTAGCCGTACAGGAGGATACAGTTGTACCTGCAAGGAGTGAATTTTTCACTGTGGCAAGGCTACAAGGAACCGTCGAAAAAGGAACACCGGTCATGATGGAACCATGGAATCATGATAAAGAGGTTGGTCGAGGAATCCTGATAGGAAAAGGGTTAGTCATAGCTGCCGAAGAAATACCTGTACGCATTATAAATGTATCCATCCCACAACTATAAAGAAGGAGACCAAAATTGGAACTTGCGTTCCAGTGGCGTCAATAATTTATCAAACAACAACTTCCAATGATGCCAACAATAAATTTGAACAAATGATAGCAGTGGCTGGACAATCCCTTAGCCTGCAAGAGGAGAAAAAAATCAGAGAACTCTTGCTACAATACCGATCTCTTTGTATACCAAAAGGAGGAAAGACAGGAAGAACATCTGCTGTCAAACACAAAATTGACACCGGCGACGCTTAACCGATAAGACAATCGGCTCGACGGCTACCACAGGCCAAAAGAGAG
>CAJUYH010011087.1:0-11467 GCA_910591685.1 Galerucella tenella
AATGTTTATATAAAAGCTTCCTCTGCTCGTTACAAACAAATTTTTTTGCCAGCATTTATCTACATGCCACGAACAATATAATTGGAATCATGCGGGTCCCATAATATTTCGCCAGGCATTATAAAATGCAGGTGCAATACTTTACAATCAATACTACCAATTTTTTCTTCAATTTTTTGGGAAAATATTTCGAAAATGTATGTATCTTTTTTATTTGAGTACATACAAGAACCAGGAAACCCCTACCCAAACTTATCAACAACTGATAGTGTGGTCATCTCAAAGTCATACGCATTTAGGCCATGAGTACTATCAATACATGATCCTATTAGCAATGCTCTCTAAAATATGATGCTGAGCGGAGCTCATGATGATTATACAAAAATCTTTTTTTTGTAGATGATAACCTTCCAAACACTGTCCTTGCTTCTCATAAAAAATAATAGGATTTGATTCTGAGTGTTGGCAACATTCATTTATCCATAAATTAACACTTGTGACGTCATGATTATGTCGAACACCATTTACGTGAATGTCATATGTTGTTTAAATATTATTTATATCTTTTCGCGCTAATAAATCCTTGCGCTGCGCGCTGCATTTGCCTCTCCTCACTACGAATACATTTTCGTTCATCCATAAGAATTCTTTTTTATTGATATG
Source organism: Galerucella tenella (assembly GCA_910591685.1). NCBI lineage: Eukaryota > Metazoa > Arthropoda > Insecta > Coleoptera > Chrysomelidae > Galerucella > Galerucella tenella. The sequence goes on from CAJUYH010011087.1 coordinate 664, forward strand.
ATAGAGTAAGTAAAACATCGATCCATAATATAGGTAATTCAAATTTTGAGTGAATCAATTAAAAAAATGTGGTAATACATATTAAGTACGAAAGTTAGATATAATATTAAAAGTTAAAAAACGAGAATGCCAAGAAAGTTCTTTTGACACTGAATCTAGTTTGTACCGCCATCAAAATGAAAAAACAAAAAAATGTTTGTCCACTTCAACTGAATGTGACAAATGTTAATTTATTTAATCTAAATTTTTTTCATTTTAACTGTGTCACTTAATTTAAAAAGTGGTGGAATTTTGCATTATTGCGAGTTAGAAAGTTGACGTCGCAGAGAAAAGTGTACAACAGAAAAGTGGTAGATCATAAAAAGGTCTACCACTTTTGTATTAATGTTTTTTTGATATAACCTTAAAATCTCCGAGAAAAAAAGCGGAAAACCGATTTTATCGTTTTTTATTTTTTACACAATATGTAATAATTTTATTTTGACGAATCATTAACATTTAGTGGAAAAAAGATGGTTGCAGAATTCATTTTTTGATTTTTCCAATTTTTGAGCATGTTTCTGAATGGAGACTGTATACTTTCAATATTTCACAAGAAAGTATAACTTAAGACGAAAAAATGGCGACATGAATGAAGTCTCTACAACAATTTTCCAAGGGAGATATTTTTATCTGAAAAAATTTGTGGACTTTTCGGAAACGAAAAGGTATACTTCCATCAAGTTTCGTCAAAATAAAATTATTATTGTGTAAATGGAAAATAAAAATCGATAAAAGCGGTTTTTCGCATTTTTCTTGGAGATTTTGAGGTTATATGAAAAAATCATATCATTAATACAAAAGTTGTGGAATTTTTTATAATCTACCACTTTTCTGTTGTACACTTTCCTCTACAATGTCATTTTTCGCCGGAAATCGCAATAATACAAAATTCCACCCCTTTTCACCCCCCAAATATATCTGGAAACACCCCTGCTCACGCATCAATTTTTTTCACGTTTATTTCACGTTAATTCGACTAAACTAATATAAATGACATGAGCATTCAATGTACATGTGTCTATAATATTGAAAAATAACCTAAACGGCCATCGAGCTGTCCTACTACATGAATATTCCCTCACAAGTTCATCAGCATTATCAACCCCTCCTTTGGTTTGGTTATAATCCAATATCATCTTCTCATTATCTTAATCATTATCTTCATCATGTTGCCTGGATAAAACGTGAACCATCGTCAGATCCTTTGTAAAAGCAAAAATAGAAGAGTGGATTGGCCTAGACGTGTAATTTAGGGTTGCGGGAGTATCAGATTCATTTTGACGAACAGTTCCCAATGAGGTTAGGTTTTTGGATAATAAATAGGTAAAGGGAGGCTTGTGAAGAAATTGTCAGTAGTCATTCCTCTCCCAGTATCGTGATATGGTTGTACTAAGTCAGATACGACTATATAGCCTTGGTTTATCTCTGATAAATTTCCAGGAAGTTTTCCGGTGTACAACTGAAGATTGCAAAGATGAAAAGTTTGTACGTCAGCAGCTGCCCATATTTTGATGCCGTATCGACCTGGCTTTGATTTAATGTATTTCCTAAAAGGGCACTTTCCACGAAAACTAACCAACTGCTCGTCAATAGTAATATGGTCATATAGCTCAAAACTTTTTCCACAATTGGTAACAAAAAGATTCCATATCTCTCTCATGGCAATGGATGTATTCGTGGTCCACATTTCCTTAGTGGATTCTTTCCTACATCGAAGCGCTCCTGCTTTTATTAGAACCCCCCAAAACAGTCTAGCTCGTCACGTTCTAATGGTGTACATTATTTCTAGTTATTCAGATTCTTACCATTCCAAGCATCATAATATCTAGAAGCTTCCTGATTTGTATGTAGACGAATGACATCTTCAATTTCCGGCGATAAAAATGAATTGAAGGCTTCTAGAATTATGTTAGCATCGGCACTATATTGTGTCATTTTAGGCTTAGTATATAGAATATTTCTTTGCCTTCGGCAAGTTCGCAGGAAAGGTTGCTTTTGCCAAATCATGCCAGACTTTGCAGTGTAAAATGCGCCACTAAGCTGTTGATTAGTATTTTCTTGTTCTGTAAATTCTTCAGCAGAATCTTCTTCGCTACCGATTTCAAATTATCCTCTGTCTCCGGAACATTTTCTGTACCAAAACAGTCTTCTACAGAAGTATCACTCTCATAGTCATCTTCATACTCCAAATCCACTTTCTCGGCTATTTCCTCTATCTCACGCTGTGTAAGGGGTCACTTTCTATGAAAATCACCCATTTTTATTACTCTGAAAAACAAAAAGAGGGAAAAATATACTGCGTATTTAAAATAAAAATGGGTCCGTGAATTCCCGTAGAGGGTACCGGAGGGACCCCACTCACCTAAATCACCTCTAAGTTCGATGCACTCGCTGCAAAATGTGGTAGCGTACTGAATTATGCTTACAAACCCCAACACAAACACATACTAAGCGGCAATGTTGCCAATATGTTCAATTAAAAGATTTAAAGTAGGATTTTTGGACTTGTGAAATATGAAAATAACAATTCACAAGATAGCTACTACTATAATAGATTAATTAAAAAAAATCACAACAGAGCGCCAGCACTCTTTTTCTGCTCTTTTTGCTTGGCATGCTTGAGCCATATTTTAACGGCATTTTCAACATTCACTTGAGACGTCAAGGGAGTTTTGATTTGTATCGCACCTGTAACATAATAAATAAGTGATTACTCAGTGAGAATAATTATCCCTGTGGCAGAAACTGAGAAAAATAGTATTATGCTCTAACGGCCAGTTTTTCAATTGAATATAAAGTCTTTATTAAAATTTAATTGATGATTAATGCAAATGAACGGTTTTTCAATGTTTTATTAGATTAAAAGTATCAATTAAACTTCTTGTTAGCTAACGTAAAGATGTGGTGTATTTTAAGAAATTAATACCTACTTACTTTTTCCGTCGGCTTTTCGTGGCACCGTTCGCCGTTCGTAGAAGCCAATTAAAACGATTTTTAGTTGTCACGTGTTACATCATAAGGAAAATGTAATTTATTGACATTTGAATTTTGAATTTCTGGTTATTTTATTCGTGAATTGTTGCAAAAAATTCTTTTATTTCGTTTATATTGTGTTTTTGGTACTGTAAAATTGTCGTCAAACATGGATTTTGATATGAATGTGTACTCTAGTGACGAAGAACCTAGACGTCCAAAAACTATACGTCCTCGACCAAATTTTTTTGAGGAATACGACAATAAAGATTTTTTGGACAGATTTAGATTAAGTAAAGATACGGTAGAACATTTATCCGAGTCATTAGAAGATATTCTTTCACATCCAACTGATAGGTAAATTTAAAAATTTGATGAGAGGCAGGGATTAAATTAAAATTATTTCATTTCATCTTTTTTTTAGAAACGATTGCCTTTCTCCTACTCAGCAGTTACTCTGATTTCTGAGTTTTGCAGCAAATGGATCGTTTTTAAAAATATCTGGAGATTTTTGTGGAGTAAGTAAATCTACTGCCTGCAAGACAATTAAAAAAGTAGCACGAGCTATTTGTACTCTTCGCCCCAGATACATTAATATGCCCCAAACACCTAATGAAATAAGAGAAAGCAGAGAGAAGTTTTATAGAATAGCTCGATTTCCTAGGTGTATTGGGTCAGTAGATTGTACCCATATCCGTATTAATTCACCTGGTGGGGAAAACGCAGAAATATTTCGGAATCGTAAGAAATTTCTTTCTTTGAATGTTCAGACAATCAGTGATGCACAGCTTGAAATTCAGGACATTGTAGTCAGATGGCCTGGTTCAGCACACGATTCGTATATATTTCGAAATTCTAATGTGCACAATTTATTTGAAAATGGACATTTTGGAAACAGTGTAATTATTGGTGATAGTGGTTACCCAATAACTAATTATCTGATAACCCCATTACTTAATACAAGAAACGGAGCAGAAGCGTTATTTAATCAATCGCAAATTCGCTCTAGAAATGTTGTCGAGAGAGGGTATGGAAGCGCAGATTTCCTGCATTAGCAATGGGACTGCGTCTAAATATTCATACTGTTCAAGAAGTAATAGTAGCAACAGCTAATATCGCCTGTAAAGAAAGAGAACCTGTGCCTGCTGTAAATGAAGCACAAGAAGCCGCGGTAAACTTTGTCAATAACATGCCACAGAATTTCCACAATGGGAGAAGAATTCCTGGTAATGAAAAAACTAGGTACAATTTAATAAATAATTATTTCAATCAGTTGTAGTATAGGTATTTTTATTATTTTAGTGATATTTTATTCATATCTGTTTTATTCAGTCAGAGAAACAATACAAAAACCTTTTAAACCTATACAATCTATTATGACTGAAACTACAGAACAAAAACAGTTTGGTCTGTCACAGTGCTGAAACATACTAACTCAAACGGCATATTCTCAAGAAAGTATTATGAATATCTAATGTAAAAAATTATTCCTTCATCATTAACTGCTTTTGTTTTATTAATATTTCTTTTTTCAGCAGATCAATTTTCAAATTAAATTCTTCTAAAGCCCTCTCTTTTAAGGTCAAATATTTTTCATGTAATTCGGTTTTTTGTTTGTACTCCTCATGGATTTTCTCTTTTTTCAACTCTATCAGTTCCTTTTTTTTATTAAATTCTTCTAAACATGTTTGTTTCTGGAACGTGACAAAATCGAGTTTCTCGCTTTTCCTAATATTCGGTATATTATCTTTACTTTTTAAATTTATTTCATTACTTTTTTTTGAGTTCGAGGGCTCGGAGTTAGATATCAGATTATTATCATTAGAGCACTCTGGAAATTGTACTGAATTTGGCAATTTTAATTTTTCTGGTAACGGGGCTTTTGGGTCGAAGTTAGATATCAAATTATTATCGTTAGAGCACTCTGGAAAATGTACTGAATTTGGCAATTTCAATTTTTCTGGTAACGGGGCTTTTAACATTTCAGTACAATAGGAGTTCCATTTATTATTTTCCTCTAAAAAGTCACCAGTCTCTTCACTTAATAAAATTACTGGAGCTTCCTCTATTTCGTTCAACTCTTCAACTAATATGTCTAAAAAATTATATGGGAATAAATGAAAATGTTCAAATAAAAATGTAGAGTGATGGAAATTTTGATCGAAACTATCGAATGAGTTTAGATCAAATTTCCATCACTCAAAAATGTAAAATATAAAATGAATTTGGTCATGTTATCAATCCTTGTAGCAATCAAAATAAAAGGATTGTAGTTTCTGCTATCAACAATAGGAAAAAAAAACAGATCCCCAAAACACTTTCATACTGTGTTCTGATTTAAGATTAGTAGTTGTGAAACTTTAATTTTGTACATTGTCTGAATCTACATCGTTATGTATTCCTTCAATTTGTTCAGCTATCATTTCTTTTATTGTAAAATCAACATCTGTGAAATTTACATCTGGACATGTTCCACCACCTGTTCTCAAGAGGTTTCTATTATGTTCCGTATATTTTCTTTTGGTCTGTTGTTTTAAATTGGTGTATTTATTTTTTAAATGTTTTGCAGATTTGTGCCCGTTTAATGCTTCGCTGTTAAAATCTCGTTCAATTCTGTCCCATACCTTCTGCTTTTGTTTCCATGTTATAGCTTCCGTTTTTTTTTCCACTCTATTATATTCTTGAACTTTTTTACTAATGATATTAGTTTTTGTTCCTCTTCTTGAGTGAAATTTGGGGCCCGTTCTCGCTTCTGTCTAAAAATAAAATTGGTTATTTGTTATTTATCTTAAAATACCTTAAATTAAAGTATACTAACTTAATTTCAACGTTCATAATAGGTCTGTGATCGTCGTAGTTATTACAAAATCAAGAATAAGTTCCACCACAACGTACTAATTATTATTTTTAGGTATGTACACCGACCTTTCAATATAAACGGTAGGTAAGTATAATAAATTTTAGGTTAACTCTTGTTCTTCTTTTCTTTTAGCGACTATATTACCATAGAGAAAGTAAAATATTACTACATTACTACTTTACAGTATCTATTGCCAACCTTCAGAAAATATCCTAAATATTAAATTAATTAACTGATAATTAAAAGTTGTTTGAAAAACAGTACCTTGTTGTTAAGTATCTATTATTTTTAATTAATAGTTAGGTAATTGAAACTTAAATAATATATTGAAAAACTGGCTGTAAGAAGGAGAAATTTAAGCAGTAACACAAAAAAGCAAAGAGTACTTACGGATGATGACAGATTTTACCAAAGTGTTGCAAAATGCCACTTTATTGTTTCTTAAGTATTTCTACTTATAGCTTTTCAAAGAAGTTATTACTAATTTTCAGTGGCAGATTTTACAGTAAACGTATTATACCTACTAAAAGTGTGTATTATTATCATCATCTATAAATATATTTATCAAAGTTTTATACTCATAATTAAATCCTTCTGCCACTGATTTTTTCAATTAAAATATATATTTATAAAAAACTGTATTTACCAGAGCACATTCCGTGATCAGAGCCAGTCAGAGAAGTATACTTTCGAAAAGACTTATCAGATTTGATACTGTCACAATCCGAAGTAAGGTTGTCTGAATTATATTCGCATTATTTCAGTTTTTTTTGTGCTTTATTTATATCATCTAAAAAATAGAAAACAAATATTCATAACAAATACCTCGAGCCATACCACAACCTTTTTAACTTCTTTGAGAATATATAAGAGAGACAACTTAATAAAATAACGTACCACATTCAAAAAATATTCTTTTCACTCCAGACAACTTCCAATTACGGTTCAGGTTCTCCAGATAGTGTGAGATCCCTATTGAAATCAGCACTTGTTCTGTATGGTGTCTACAAAACATTCTGCTTCAATGGGATAAACCAAGAAAAATGAACCAAACCTATCGACTCATTTTCTGAGAATTCTACACCCAAAAATGCCATTGTAACCAAAAAACTAGAAAATGAAGATCAAAAATTATACCACTCCTGATTATACAAAGTTAATATTAATGCATAAAATCTACCTTCATTTGAGAGAAACTAAAAGTCAAAGCAGTAGAAAACTGCCATTTTATGTCAATGTATACCTAAAGTTAGGTTAAGACATACGGTTTACTCCGTTTTCACTTTATCTCAGGGCTTTAAACTTAGGAGACAATTCACACAATTAATTCCTCATCTTTGTATTTATATTATTGAAGTTTTGAAATCATAACTGAATGAAATTACGAATTTAGCAACTGACCCATGCCCTAAACAGAAATAGCCATAATCGTTAAACAGATATTTTCATATTACTATAATAATTTTACAATACTCACCACAATGAAACAAACGGAAAGATTAAAATAATTCACTGTGTATTCACTCCCTGTTAAGAACACCAAACCAAACATACACGGAAACAACAAGCCATCAACAATCGCAATCACAATAATGTCCGTTCGTTGTGGATCGGTGTATGAATCGGTGATCGGTCGGATAACGGCGCGAGCGCTGCCGCAGAGCCTTCATAGTATCATTAGTATGAAATAAGTAGAAATCTACTATATTGAAATACTAAAGGTTCTTCATGAAAATAATTAATGTTATAATCATTAGATATTGTATGTTTTGCTTGAATTCTAAGTAGGTTAATGGTTTTCAAATTCTTCTTGGTCTTCATAAATAATAAAATGGCCAGGTTATTCAGTGTTATCGTTTATTATTGAAAATGGTTTCATCAAATGACATTTCAGTAATAAAATAACAAAATATATGATTTTTTTCAGGTGCGAGTAACCAATAAATAATGTCGTCATTGTGACGTGAAATGATGTCGTTTCATACACGTCAATTATTCGACGTCATTGTCACGTCGATTTTTGGTCATCTGAACGTTTTCGACCAGTAATCACCAATCAATGACGTCATTACAACGTGCCCTTGCTAGCTGGGTTGAAATCAAAGCCGGTTTCTAATTCATTGAGAAGATCGCTCGATTTGGTTGTCAACTAATTTAAGTATTCTTCAATCTGCCTATTTTCTGGTAGGTTATTAATTGGTTTCAATCTTTTGTATCTGTTTTCACTGAGTTTGCAAACTCGATTTAAATATGGCGCCAATTCTAAGTTATATCGACGTGTCAATTTTCTCAATTGCTTGTCTATATTTTTATCGCTTTCCGATAAAACTACTTCCAATATTTTTTTAAATTCTGTACTCAAAGTCCTATCATTTGGATGTTTATGAACGCCGGATTCTGGAGTGATCTCTGCAACCGCATCAATAGCCGTTCTAATTGTATCGATACAGGCTGGATGCATTAAATCCTTGCAACATTTTATTTTTGGATCTATTAATTTATACTGCTGCATGAACCTTCCCAACAAACGTAATTGAGCACGTATATGCGACTTCAAATGCGATTCTGTGTATTTGATACATAGGAAATTTCCATAAATTATAATAATTTCATCAAAAAGGAAATGTTTGCTAATTTCATCCTTGAACATATGTAAGGCAACTTCATTTCTTAACATTTTTGATGCCCGACTATGAATATAATTGGTTAGTTTGATGGAATTGTCAGGGAGAGCCCTGTCACCTTTTTTGGGCGAGCATCGTTTTCGATGATGTCGCAAGTTGTTCTTTCTAAAATATCCGAAACATGAGAGACAAGGTCCATAATCTTTATTGTTTCCTATACCCCTTCTTAAAATAATATTTTCACTATTATTTGTCTCCTGGTTAAATTTATAATCCCCTTTTTTTCTTAATTTATCGATTTTTATTTTTCTCTTTAGATCCTCCCTATTGAGAGACATAATTTCTCTTACTTTAGGCTCTCTAGAATGAATTTGAAACCAATGTATTGGTAACTGGTAAATTACTTTTTCACAGTACACACACATGAATGCTGATACGCCCAGATTTCTTAGTAGACACTCGTTCATGTTCGCCTAAAAATGATTTATTCTACATTGTGATGCAAATTATTATACAGGGTATTTTCAAAATGACACTTACAACGTTTGCATGTAGATACCTCTCGTGAAATTGGACAAAATGATACAAGGGTTGAGGGGTCCAACCCATTTACTTTTCGAAATACGGGGTGTTGAAGTTATGAAAATCTAAATTTCTTAATTGAGTTAACTGTATAAACCCTCACTTCGTGGAATCTACTCATCATATGGTTTTAAATGAAACTAACTGTTTCTAAATGACTCCACAATATATTTGAAAAAATGTGTAAATTGCAAGTAAATTATTGACAATTGTTTCGATAAATATATCATCGAAACAATTGTCAATAATTTACTTGCAATTTACACATTTTTTCAAATATATTGTGGAGTCATTTAGAAACAGTTAGTTTCATTTAAAACCATAAATTTCTTAATTTTATAACCTTAAAATGGATGAATGAATTGATTTGACATTTGGCAGGTCGTTTTTAAATGTAAAAGGGCATATTTTTATGAAAAAACATGCTTCAATTCTTGATCCAGTGATGAACATTTACAAGAATATGTCACCTTTCCCCTCCCATTCCTTATGCCACTGGCATTTGAAGCTATTTTCAATTAATTCCTTAATGTTTTTCACGTGAAAGACGAATAACCTTTACATATCAAAAAATTTGTAGCTCCCAGGATATTTAATGTGTTCATGAAGTCTGCAAAATCACTTTTTAATAATGAAATAAAAAATAGTTATTTTCCTAACAAGTGCGGAAAGTGATACTTTCCCGCACGCGACTGCAGTTGACCCGAACGACGCGGAGCGGAGTTCGGGCAAGCGGTCGAGGACAGGAAAGACACTTCACGCATGAGTTAGGAACATTATTTTCCCTACGACCGTATATACAAAAAAGTATACAAACCCATTTTCAAAAATTATTTTATTTCAACATACATATACTAAACTTAAAAACTATACTAGCTATTATGAATATTATTGTTAAAAACACAATTTGTTGCAATTTGTAATTAATTTTAAATTGCCGGTCTAGTGGAGTTATTTGGTGTTAACTGGTAAGTAAATGACGTCGATTAGGATGGCATCTGTTGCATGTCGCAACGTTGCCGATGACGGCAACGGTTTCAAGTCATTTGTGGATAAAAGAATTTTATCTGATATATTTCGTAAATATTTATTTACCTTTTGTAGCAATAGTTTCAGCTTCCGGAGTAAAAAACTATCTAATAAGGTCAAAATTTGCATAATGACACTTTCAAAACTAAAATGCGTGCGGGAAAATGGGTTAAAACGCACGGTCGTTGAAGTTCTTGTATTAAAAATTGTCGACTGAAGAAATTCCAAAACATTGCTATTTAAAAGTTCTAATAAAATTGAATATACAGGGCTTTTCACGATGAGCGTTAATTAGACGTTTCTGGCAAACCAGGCAAAAGAACAACCTGAAAATTTGAAAGTATGCATAAATGAACATGATCTACACGCCTAAAATATTTTAGACGATGCGGCGCTGCCGCTTCTACTGAAAAGTAACGGTTACTTTGATTTTTCAAATGGAACATCCTGTATATAATATCATATTATGATTTCTTATCACTTCGTCAACAACTTCATATAGTATCTCCCTATACCTATCTCCTACCGTTCAAGAGATATAAATTAATTTTTTTTTTTTTTTTTTCACCAAACATGTACTTCTATAAACGCTGATAATAGTAACTATGCAACAAGAGTTCTGCTCATTTTCGCGATTTTAACATGGTATTCTCCATAAGAAAATCTAAGGTTCGTTCTGGCAAATTTTGGTTCT
>CAJUYH010011088.1:0-11466 GCA_910591685.1 Galerucella tenella
GAAGCACTTGCTAATCAACAATCGTTGCACCAACGTATTTCGTTCACCAATCAACGAATCTGCTGTTTTTTAATAAACGTTTTTTCATTAACGAATAGGATTTATTAATATTACGAATATTTCGTTAACTAACGATCTATATTGGTTAATAACATGAACCTCTGTTCGTTAATTCAACAACAAAATTTATTAATATTATGAGCTTGAATTGTCAAACCAACTATCTGCATTCGTTAATATAAATATATGTTTCGTTAAACAACACAAATATACAGCTTTTCCATTTTTTGTTACGTTATTCAACAGGTGTAGGTATATATGTGCTGAATAATACAAGAGTAAAAATGAAAGATTAATTCCAAAAAAAAAAAACCAAAAAAATAATATACAATCTCTTTGAAATTACATAGGTTACTACAAATAAGTGAACAAATCAACATGAACTTGAAAACTAACCTAAAAATTCTGACTAAATGTGAACTTTAACATAGGACTTTTCTCATCAGTTCTTTAAAAAAATTATGATTCGATGAATTTCCAAAACATATTGCATTGAGGTGGAAATTTTAAATTGAAAACAAAGAAAGTTTTTGAACATATATTCACTGCTCTCCAAAAATTTTAAAATTTGTATATTATATTGTCAAAATATAAATGAATTTCTTTTAACTCTGCAAGCCTTTCCCCTATGGATATTATAAAAAGTTAGATGCTTTCTTCCTTCTGTTGCAAAAAAAAGTAGTCCTCCACTTCCTGAGTATTTTTACCTAAAAATAAAAATGACTCCTGGGAATCTTGTAATGTGAATTTAAATAAACTTTTTTGCTATATTTGTCCTTTTTGTACAGTGGGTACAAAGTACCCGTGAAGACAAAACATTGCTGTTGCATCTCGACTATCTAAAACATAAAAATGCAATATAAATATCAAAATTAATGGACATTCAGATATCCACATCAACATATTAAATGCTTTAATAGTATATTATTAAACGAGCAATTTATGATAGCCATAATTCATGATGGGTGACGTTTGCGTCACGAGCCGCAGGCGAGGGGCGCAAGTCACCCAAGTGAATTATGGCCATAAATTGCGAGTAGAATACTATACTTTGTCCACGACACTTAATTTATTTATTGATAAATGAAAGTCAGTAGCGATTTGGCATATTACTAACCTCAAAATGTTGTGGCAGCTACTTCAAATAATTTGACATATATAGAGATGGGCGATACTGTAGAAAGTATCAATACAATGTACCGTTATAAATATATTGTTTTAAAATACTTAATATCAGAAAATATCGTTATCTATAAAATTCCAATTTGAAATAGCCATGGACGTATAAATAAAGATTGACCTAGCATCGCAATACACACTACACGCAAACCTATGAAGCCAAATTAACGATGCTTTGTTATTGTTTTCTAGCAGTCGGAGTGGGAATTCTCATACTGCGGACAGTAGCGTTTTATTGGGATGGATGAATTTATGATTGTAGGAATATGAAAACGTCACATAAAAAATATTTTGAAGCTTTAAAATCATATAGGAATTTTTGTATAATAATAATAAATTAATGGAAGGGTAATGTTAATTTTAAAAGTAGAACAAGAAAAATTACTACCACAAAAGTTTTAAATGTTTTATTTAGATCAATAGAGGTAACATAAATAAAAAAATAGTAGTTAGAAAAAAATAATACAGATAATAAAATAATGAAAAAATTAATGATTTTTAAATAAAATTGCTTTCATGAGATGTTGGCGAATGCGTGGTGTTTTCTCTGTTTTTGTGGCAGTTTCATGGTGGATTCGAATTTTAAAATGAAGAGTGCAGGGAAGAAAGGTGGAAGGTCATTTTTGAATGTTTTTGAGAAATTTCAATTTTAAAGTATGAAACCCTATTTTAAATAGAATAATGACTTATTTGTTACTTTTATTATTTAAATGATTTGAATAAGTACCTGGTAACATTTTCATAAAGAATAAAATAAAAAATTGCTCATACAGGGTGCGAAAAAAATTTATTTTTACAGATTTACACAGCAAGTACACTTATATTTTAAGTTTTGAATTTCGAAACCCTATTTTAAATAGAATACAGATTTATTCATTACTTCTATAATTCAAATAAGTACCTGGTAACATTTTCGTAAAGAATAACATGAAAATTACTTATACATGGTTTGAAAAACATTTATTTTTTTACACAGTAAGTATGTAAAATTATAATTTAGGTTTTCGAATTATTTTGTTTCTTCTTGGTTGAGGCCTTTTTCTTAATTGGGATGACGGTGTGCGGCAAGTTCTTATAAAAGTTAATTGCCTTCTCAGTGCTGCATAGTTTCTTAAGATGTATTAAATCGCGATATTTCTCTGCAGATATTGGCTTCAAATCTGAAAAAGAATTAAATAAGATGTAGTTAAAAAAAAAGGTTCTCTTTATGATGTTTTTTTAACCAAAATAAAGTGGAAGCCATCTGGAAGCTTGGGTGTGATTGTATTTTTCGATGCAACAATGCGGTTGTTGATTACTGAGGTGTTCCAGCATCCATTGTATGTGTTCCTGAACTCAATTAATCTAGGATGATCTTGTGAAATTTTCACTTCTCTAATCTCCCGAGATTCAAATGAAGGTTTGGTCATATAAATTGAGTCCAATAATTCTGTCCAATTTCGAAGAATAGCTTGGTCAATTTCAATTACAGTAAAAGGTTATAGTTTTACTTTGCATGATTTTATTTCATTAAACCAATCTTCTGGAAGTTCAGCAGGAATTTTTTTATTATTTAACCCCATGTCCCTGTCGCACTCCATGTAAGAGTGCCCCTGGACCGGAAAAATCACTTCTATAGTATCTAATCTTTTAGCAACATACGACGTAATGCAAATACCGAAAAACTGTGAAGTTCTTATTTTGACCCCCGCACGAGTCACAGAAGATGCGCAAATGTCTAACCTTACTACCCAGTTGAACAAAAATAAAAAAGTGGAGTAAAGACGCGACTTCGTTGGATCCTTTTCCGCCAATTATTTCTGGATAACAGTAAAAGGTAGCACTGTTTGTTGATAGCACGTGAATGTTGGAAGAATGTAAAGTAAGTTGCCTTTTATAATAGATATCATTGGTAGATAGATTTTTCTGAAAGTCCATCGCAATACATTTAAAATCAACTTGCTTCATGGCTTGTTTCCTGGCCAATTTTTTTCGCTGGTAAAATACTTCAGCCTTACTTTTATGCAGGTTATTCTCCACTGCTTTTTTTTATCTCTGATCCAGTACTTTTTTTCATTTTGTCAGTAACATCTGTACCACGTAGCTTGCTTTGAAAAACCTTAAGTTCAGCCAAATACTGGTCACACGAGCTGCAGGTATCGCTTCGTGGGTAACCAAAGCTTATATTAAAATTGGTATTAAATATAGGTCGATAGGTTTCGTATGACACAGGGGGATTCTTTGCTTCCAGATACAAATTGTGCATTTTTTTAATGTTTAGGTCTTCAGGTAGGTACAGCTTTCTTGTTGTGTCCCCTAAAACTGGAAATATGTGATTTGATCGTGCTTAATACGTGTTCTGGTAACTCATGCTTCTTAATATTATAGCCTCGCTTGTCCTTAGATACCTTGCCATTATTTTTTAAAGATTTCTGAATAGTTTCAATTCGTTTATTTCCAATACCGTGCAAGCTTAAAAATGCTTTAAAGCATACTGGCACTTCTACAGTTCTTTCATAATTTCGTATTCTCACCCTAAACGCATAAGAAGCATAATGTAAGTTAGCACAAAGTTCATTTTTAGGTCTTCTTTGTTTTACCGGTAGTATCGTAATTAGCCCGCCCAAGTACATGTTTTGATCATTATGATTTAAAGAATTGAAATGGTTAATTATAAATGACCGGTTTTGTTCGTTAACAACACTGAAACACTTTAGTCTTTGGCAGTGGCAATCTTCACCTACCTTGTGGCTTTGTTCTCGAAGTTTTTTCGTCACATTACTGACTTGACCCGTAACTTTTCTCTTTCTGGTTTTCGCACAAGGAATGATGCCTTCATCAATACTCACTATCATAGCTTCAGTATCGCTAGCCATTTTTAACTTGGAACTTTAGCTAGGAACAATATCTTGTCAAACACAATTTACGCAGCGATACCAGCAGTAAGCACGTCACACTCGCGTGATTGCTCGAGTAAACTAAAACAGTAGCTGCGTTCGTTATTTGCATTGCAGAGGCGACAGATTTTTGGACACGTGATCACAGATTAATCTGAGCAAATTGCGATTAACGAACGGTCCGACCAACGAACTTCTGAACTCTTTTTTCACTTGTGTCATAACGTTTTCATTTATGGACTACGATTTTTTTGCTTGCTCTTTTCATTCTTCTAGTGTTATAGAATTAATTTTTTTATTATTTGGGCATTACGATTTTTTTGCTTGCTGTTTTCGTTCTTTTAGTGTCTTAGAATTTATTTTTTGATTATTCACGGCTATGTCAATCCCTGAGGCAATTTTGGTCGCTATTCATAGTCATCAAATAATTTTTGAGGACGATGATGAGGAGGAACAAGGTCCTGTTGCGAAGTCTGAGGGCTATGCAAAAGAAATTGTGCCACGGTTCTCTAATATGCAGTTCAAGCAACACTTTCTAATGGTTCCAACAACTTTTGAAGATCTTTCACAAAAGCTTCATGCTGTGACCAACAGAAATGTCTTAGCTGGACATTCGGAAATGAAATTGGGAAAACAGGCCATGGTGACATTGTGGTGTTTGGCTAACACAGAGAGTTTCCGGTAAGTAGTGTAATATATAAGAAGTATAATTATAGATACTGTTTTTCTTCAAGCCTATAATGCTTATTTAATTTTACATTTGTCAAATTTGAATATTGTATTTGAAAAATGTCTAGAATTGCAATGTGCATGCTTGAAGGAAAAATAGTATGTATTACTCATTGACTAGAAATTATCATTATGTGTTTCGCTCAGATTACAATGCCTCGGCAGGAAACGCCTGAGCTCAACACATAATAAGCACTTTCCACTCCTAGTAATATAATGTACCATTGAGAGGAAAGCGATGATGGCTCAACAACCCGGAAAACCATTGAAGATTAGGACCACTAAAAATTCTGGCAGTGATATTTATATTATTTTTTTACTTTCTAGTAGGTATCATGCTTTTTTTATTTTCAGAAGTGTTGCTTATAGATTCGGAATTTCCAAATCAACATGCTGGGTGACACTGTATAAAACATAAAACATTGTTTGTTGGCCATCCCAACAACGTTCAGAGTTGATGAGAGAAGGATTTAGAAGGATTAATGGTTTTATTGGTAAGTATAAACTAAGTTTTTTTATATTCAAAAATGATTACCATTTGAAGTCAGGTTCCATTAAGCAAATTAAATAATTTTTTAGGAGTTATAGGGTGCATTGATCGAAGCCATATTCAAATTATCCGGCCTAGAGATCATCCCAATTCCTTTTGTAACAGAAAGAATTTCCATTCCATTCTACCACAGGGAGTGTGCGACAACAAAAAACTATTTACGGATGTATATGCAGGAGAACCTGGGTCTATACATGATTGCCGCCTCTTTGAAAAATCCGATTTTTTCAAAGGAATTGAAGATGGATCAATTCAATTTTTTGGACAGTCTTTTATTTTGGAGGACTTAGCCTATAAATTAACAAGAAACCTCATTGTGGGCTTTAAGGATAATGGCGGCTTAACTAATCAACAAAAACGATTTAATAACTTGCTGAATCAGGGGAGAGTATTGATTGAAAATGCTTTTGCTTTGTTAAAGGGCCGACTCCGGAGACTGAAGCATATGGAAACAGTCAGATTAGATTCAGTTTGCTTACAACATTTAGAACAATGAAGAAACCTGATCATCATGGAATAGGTTTAATTTCATAACTAACCTGATGTTCCTATAACATTAGGAACACTTTTAACCAATCCACTTATACTGGAGCATGTGGCTCTAGCACAGATTTCTGGCTTTGAAAACATTATTTCATCCATTGCTTTAAAGTATTCCCAATTTTTTTTATTGTTTCCGGATTGGTCATTATGTTTCTTCACTTTTTTTTACATATTTTTCAAAACTTTGAATTGTCTGTCAACTTGCTGAGATGTAAATTTTTTTTTTAAAGTTCGCGACATGTTGACAATTTTTGTCCACAAATATTTTTTCACACCAGTTTCTAACTCTTTGTCATATTTTTTACATAGCCCAATGAAAAATTTTGTAGAATTATTTGACCACATTTTTTCAGGAGAATTATCTGAAACAGCAATTTAAAAGACCTAGACAAAGACATTTAAACTACTGACTACCTTCATCCTCATTCTCATCTATCCTTTCAGTAAGGTCTTCAGCAGCTTCTTCTGTTTTATCTAAAATAAAATTTAAAAAATATGTTGACAATTATTTATGTGTTAATATTTATAATTTCTAGAAATAACTTACTGTCTTCATTTTCATCCAACCTTAGACCTGACGTTAAAGGAGCTGATAACTGTGGCTTTCCACTAACACCTTTACTGGTCTCTTTCATGATTTGAAATGCGGCTTCAAAATTATTTTTTACTTTATGTTCATTTAGCAACTTGCTAGCTAGTTCTATATCTGAAATCAAGTAGGTATAATCTTATAATCATTTAACAAGTGTTTGGGATATGTAATAAATTTTGTAGAGATGGGCTTTCTTAAACAAATGTTAAATAGGATATATCCACAGATAATACAAATTAAATGATAAACATAATCATAAAAAAAGAACTTACCTCCAGCAATAATATCACTATAATCATCCAATATCGGTCATTTTTGCCAAAGACATGAAAAATACACAAATAAAAATAACTACAACACATCTACAACATAACCTCACAACATGACAGATGAACAGATTTATCTTTCTCTTCGGTCAAAATATTCCGAGCAAACAGATTTACATCCGACTGATCTGAGCGGAATTACTGAACAGTTAAGATTTACCTCCCCTACCTCTAGATGTAATAAACAAACGATTCAGACTAAAAATATTGATCGGACGCAAATAACGAACGCAGTTAGTGTAAATATGTCGGTAAATCAAGCAAATTCCAGTCAGGTCTCGACTCGAAAAGATTGACCCTTCCCATCCCTTCGCTGTCCGCACGGACATCCCTCTTTTCTTCACTGTAAGGTATATTAATAAACACGTTTTAATATTGACAGACCTCGATTCTTCCCTGTTTAGACATACATACTAATTCTATAGGTATTTAGCTACGCATTTCCACCATAAACTCGTTTTGCCAAAAAATTGACTTTCTCCCTTTCTTCCTTGCACTCTTCAAATACTTTTTCAATATCAATTCAACCATTTAAATCCCATGAATTTCCATAGGGTCATCATCATACAGATGGTCCTTAAAATCATTAACTCCAAATTTTCAATATTTTTATTAGAAATATTGTCTTGTTAAAAAATCCGAAATATTTTTCAGCACATTGACACACTGTAATGACTAAATGTGACGCATTGGTTAATTTTAGGTACTCTTTTTGTATTTGCAGCTTACATACAGATTTGTTACTTTCCAATGAACTTAAGCAGTGTTTACAGAGAAAATTTTTCGGAGATCTTACTACAAATCCTGCGATATAACCAACTACATCTAAAGCATAGGCTGTTGAGTTCCATGAACTTGAAACTAAATAATTAAACTCTTTAACAAGCTCTTCAATTGAGGTTTCAAATTCTGTATTTTCTACAATAACACCGTTTTTAATATTACTGGGTCCTCTGCTATTACAGTGTAATATTCCAGTAGGATCAAGCCTAATAACATTTCCTGTATCACCTGCTTGGTGAATTAAAAGTCTCTTATAAGCATCTGAAGTACTTTTACTAAGTATTTGGGTCGCTAATTTCACCTTCATTTGTTCTTTTTGAAAAGAAATATGGCGTTGTTTTATTTTTGTCCCGGCACGTAATTCTTCATAACTTCAAAATTCTACCAATTTATCCAAATATCTCCATTCAATCACATCATTGCTACCATTTTGAAAAATTTTGTACGTTGCTAAACAGTTCCGAACAAGTTTGATCATGTGACACGGATCAGGAAAAATTAATACTTCATCCTTGGTTATTGTATGGTAAAAAATAGTTTTCAAGGCATTGGCATTGGTTAAATCTGTCCCCAAAGATTTTACCATTTGTATATTGGCTGCTGCACCATCAAAAGTCATAGATTAAACATTTACGCCACTTTCGTGAATAAATTGAAGGCAATTGTTGACTAAACTAGCCTTTTCACTGCCACAGATGCCTTGAAGGAAAAGATATCCGATTGGTATTTTCCAGGAAGTATTTAGTGCTACCAGCATGAATACCAACACCTCCCTTGCTTCAGGTAATACATCAGTATCCATATTGGCGCCAATGTCGACATATCCTGTGAATTTTTTCCCTGTCCACTCCACCTGTTTTCTTATTGCCATTTCATCTAAGACTAAGTTGCATAAATGATTTTCTTGTCACAATTTTCTTGAACTTTTATTTTCATAGCATTCTCTGCTCCATCCTGGTAAACCATCTACAGTTTGATACCATTTTGAAATGGTGACTATGTGAGACAAGGATTTATGGAATGTTTTCCTAACAAAATTATATGCTTTTGGTGAGTAGAAACTTAAGTTTAGGCAAATGATCGTAACTCTGGGGAATACTTCTCCTTTGTCCCAGCCCTCAACATTCTTTTAAAAATCTCATTGGCACTTGTAGGAATGGAAGCCTAGAAATAAATAATATGTTGAAGTATATTTTGAAATATGAACTTTAACAAATGTTATGGTATAATTTTTATTATAAATTTGGATGAATTGTTATATAAATAAATAAAAACGCCTTTATTTTAAATAATTATATGTATATAATCCAAGGTACTTGCCACTAAAGCCGTTTCAGCATTCTCACTCAATAAAGATTTTTCTCTTAGTATATCAACTAAAGAATTTAAAGAATTCACTTTAGCTCTTGATATTTTTCTTATTTTTTGTGGCCGAGGGACTATTGTCCATTTAGCCAGTAACTCTAGTATTAAATTCATTGATTTTTTGATAGGATGAAGGTAGACATTTCACACCCAGGGGTCTTTCAAGGTGACTAACTCACAAGCTCTTAATCTTCGAATATATTAATAAAGCCCTTTTATCTTTTTTTTTCCTGAGTCTTCACTTTATTTTTTAAAATCCTAATTTTTTTGGCTTTCCTAGGACTACTAAAATCAGAGATGCTGAGATTTCCTGCAGATTATATTATCTGGAATTTACAGAACCATTTTGATTGAAAACTAATCGGATTTAAACAATAATTGAAAATCAGAAGTAAGCAAGGAGTGAAGTGTAAAATTTGTGGAGAAATTCCCAAAGACATGTAGCATACCAATATAACAAACATTAATAATGATATTTTACTCTACGGTGTAGTGTAGTTAGTTGATGGCACATGGAAGAATAAGTCTACAGGGTGCGGCAGATAAACGGTCAATTAAAAATATCTCTAGAACTAAAGGTATCTGAATTATGAAAATTGGCATGAAGGGGTTTTGAATAATGAGCTATTCAATGAAAATATTGCCGTAACCATTCTACTTCCGGTTATACCGGAAGTTGCACATAACTTCGTAATTGTTAATGGAAGACCCTATATATTTTTCAATTTTGGGAATATTTACGTTATTCTGAACATTTTTTGTTAATACTTCCCTGTGCCTATTTTGAACCGTATTTGAGTTGTAATCTTTTTTATATGAAAATGACACTTTTTTACCATGTACATAAAATTCAATATCCTCTAATGTAATTTGAATGAAAGTTTGAATTTCTTAGGAACTATTAACCACATACCGCTTTATCGTTTACACTGTGAAGTTACCTTTTTCATTATACAGGGTGCTGTCAAAATTGGGATAAAAACGGAATCCACAATCTTCCCGTAATTCCTTTTTTTCAAATGGGACACCCTGTATGTGATTATTTATTTCAGAAGAATACATTGCCCACTATCGATATGTATTACTTATCTCCTGCAGTTTTCGAATAAATCAGCTTTATACATTTTTGTCACAAAAAATTAATTTATCGAGTCGCCTATGGAATATTCTGACAAATGTCAGTTATTGTTAATGTTTAATAGTCACCTTGTATGCCGTTGTGTGAAAGGTATAATAATAGTTTGCCTTTAATCTCCTTAACGAAATAATAATGGCACATTTAGGATATACAAATGATGATTTTTTAAATTTAATTATGATTCACGGTAAGTATAACAGAATCGTATCCAGAACTTGCCGTGTGTTTGTTGAGAGATATCCTGAAAAGCCTCAACCAAATCATAAAACTGTAAAACGTTTGCTACACAACTGTTCCCAGTTTGGTCAGTTTAAAAGTAAAAGAAATAAGCCCAAGACCCATGTCGATAATGAGGATTTACAAATAGACAGCCTGGGATATTTTGCAGCTCATCCAAATTCATCCTTAAGGGAATGTGAGAAACTGTTAGATGTGTCGACTAGAACAATTCACAGAATTTGAAAAAAAAACATTATTGGACCCCTTATTCGTATACACTAGCTCAGCATTTACATCCTGGAGATTATGTAAGACGTGTAGAATTTTGTGAATGGATTTTAATGAAATACCAAGAAGATGAAGATTTTACAAAAAAAAATTCTTTGGTGTGATGAATCGAAGTTTACTGAAAATGGTTTGTTTAACCGCCATAACTGTCACTTCTGGAATGACAAAAATCCTCAAGTCCTCAAGCCACATGGGATAGTGAATTTCAAGTGTCCTTTTCGTTTAATGTTTTCTGTGCTGTAAAAAATAATAAGATATTCGCTCTCATGATTTATGACGAGAATTTAAACGGATATCTTACGGCAGGTAATTGTACCAGAAATGCACGCTTTACCTAATAATGAGGCTAACGCAGCTTTGTTTCAACAAAATGGTGCACCGGCTCACAATCTTCGAGGAGTAGGCATACAACAAGGTGACTATTAAACATCAACAATAACTGACATTTGTCAGAATATTCCATATGCGACTTGATAAATTAATTTTTT
This sequence comes from Galerucella tenella, assembly GCA_910591685.1. Classification (NCBI taxonomy): domain Eukaryota; kingdom Metazoa; phylum Arthropoda; class Insecta; order Coleoptera; family Chrysomelidae; genus Galerucella; species Galerucella tenella. The sequence goes on from CAJUYH010011088.1 coordinate 11,137, forward strand.
GTGACAAAAATGTATAAAGCTGATTTATTTGAAAACTGCAGGAGATAGGTATAGGGAATAGTAATACATATCGATAGTGGGCAATGTATTCTTCTAAAATAAATAATCACATACAGGGTGTCCCATTTGAAAAAAAGGAATTAAGCGAAGATTGTGGATTCCGTTTTTTTTGCACTTTTGACAGAACCCTGTATAATAAAAAAGGTAACTTCACAGTGTAAACGATAAAGCGGTATGTGGTTAATGGTTCCTAAGAAATTTGAACTTTTATTCAAATTACATCAGAGGATATTGAATTTTATGTAGATGGTGAAAAAGTGTAACTTTCAT
>CAJUYH010011089.1:0-11464 GCA_910591685.1 Galerucella tenella
AAAGTTGCTCTCATGTTGAACACAACCTTTTTAAATACTCCATTTTGAATTTTCAATTTTTTTGTATTTTTTGTAAGGTTTTATGTGTACTTTGACCAGGCTATGTGACTCGTTACATATCTTTTCTCTTAAAACCTATTTCGTAGAAATCAGCTCTAGTGTTTGACATTTGGAACTCTCTCCCATCAAACGCTGTTAACGCTTCAACAGTAAACTTTTCCAGAAACAATTATGATGCCTCCAAATCAACTGCGCTAGACTGACTTAATTGTAAGTTTATTCCGTTCACTTGATCTTCTTATTGGTTTCTGACCTATTTGAATTGTAAAAATCTTGGTTCTCAGAAAAAATAGGAAGGTTCGGTTTTCGATGAACAATTCCTCTTTATATAAGGTTTTTTCAGTATGAATGTTAAATTAGCGGAATTTTATAGAGCATGTTTCAAAAAAATGGATGTATCGCTTATTTTTCTAATGGAACACCCTATACATTTTCATTTTATCTGAAAGCTGAACTCTTTCTATTTCATTATTATGAATACAGAATAGTAAAATGGTGTTAGCAGATTGTCTAATTTTCAACCATGCGTTAAAATAATTTTCTCACAAAACTGCTACTATAGAGTCCTTACAAACAAATGTAGATACACATACTTGTCCGACACGTCATGGTAGGTCATCTACATTTGTTTGCAACTATTTGCTCTTTCACGTGCCATGCCTGGCAAGGAAGCTTCAACCTTCAACTAGTCAAGATTCGGTTCTAATGATCCCTTTAAAGATATTTGATTGCCAAGAGCAAGTATAAGATACTTCCATCGTCATACCGTGAAAAAAATGTACAAGTTTGAAGTGATAGAAGCTGCATTGAGATGTTATTTTGCAGGAGACTGTAACCTTTGTGTCGTCCCTCGCTTTTTTTTTCGATTTTTTGTCCAATTGGTGGTTTTGAAGTCGAAGTTCGTCTTGTTAATTATTTTTATTATGTGTTTGAATTTAATTAGTATTTGAATTGGATTATGGTCAGAAGAAAGTTCATTTAAAGTTCTTATCCAATGTGTGTCAATGTTTTCACCGATTGAAATGTCTATTGGGTTCGGGGTACAAAAGACGGTAGTTTCACAGATTTTTCGAAGAACATTTCCATTCGCATTTCATCGCATACAATTTATATTCCATTCCGGATGTTTGCAGTTTGGGTCACCTACAATTAGGACAACAAAGTAGTAAGGTTTTCTTAAGACTTAACCAGTAATTAGAAAATATCTAAAGGGAACGGACGTACTGCTTACTCAAACCAAATTTTACTGTACTCAGTATTAAAATAAGATTTGGAGATTTAGGATTATAACAAATTTTATTGTACTGACAATTCTAATATTTTTCTGACAAATAACAATAGCTCACTCCCTTAAAATCTTTTCTATAAATATTAACTGTAATCTTGAACATCCTCCCACCTTGAGACAAGGACTAAGAAATGTCTCAACACTGATATCTTCGGGGCAGTATAACTTTACGACTGCATCGTGTTCTATAAAAATTATCTTGGTTTTTTAAATCTGATTTAGGATGCAAAGTTTTCTCTTTTGACAGGTAATTATTAGTAGAAGTTTCTTCGCAATCATTATCTGTATCAATGTCTGTAATTTTCTCAAAATTTTCCATTTCAAGGGGACAAATGTGTTGAACTGGTCTTACTATAGATCCATTCAATGTTTTCAATTCAACAACCCGTACTTCTCCATCACAACATTGGCCAGTCCATTCGCTGGGAGATCTCCTTAACCACGCAGGTCCCCCCACCATCTTTCATCTGCTAGCTTCTTGCCAAAACGTCCTCGAGATGGAAGATCTGCTGGATTATTTTCACCATTTACATGAAACCAATCATTTTTATATAAATATTTTCTTATTTCTTCTACCCGATTCCAAACAAAAGGTTTCCATTGGTCTTCTTTTTTGATCCACGACAAAACTGTTGATGAATTGGTCCAAAAATATGTCTTAATATCAGAGCCATTTTCCTGTGTATCTACACTTGTTACAATATTGTCAACATAAAATGACTTGCGTAGCTGCTGCATGATAGTTTTGGAAAATAGCGAGAATTCATCAAATAAAAGATTCTGTAAATGGTATTCGATAACTGCTCCTGACTTTAGTTTCTTCACAACATTATCCAGTCTGTCTTTTACTAGATAAAAATTCGTCGGTAAAGGTGGGTTATCTTCAATCCACGGTATATCAACCTCGTATCTACCATCTTTTCTTCTTTTTACAGTGGACAAGAAATGTTCCATAACAAGTTTTCCATTTTCCTCTTTTTTTCTATTTTCTTGTGGATCTTGAATCCCCAAAACATCTAAACGCCATAAATTAGAAATGGAAATATCGTTACATAGCATTGAATTCACTATTATATTTGAAGAATTTCCAATCTTATCTGTAGAGTTAATTTTACCCATCAAAGTCCAGCCTAATAAAGTATGAATAGCACTAAGACCACAACTTAAATACTTTTGCTGTCCGGTTAATAATTTTCCCATAATATCTGCGCCAACAAGAATTTCAATAGGCCCCTCCTTAATATCAGTAACAACTATATCCAATTTCTTCAATTCAGCCAGCCAGGGTCCGGGTCGTATCGATGGTATATCAGAGCAAATAATCGGTTGGTCTAAAACTTCAAAATTACATGAATAATTTTCTGTGAGACTTCTCATACGAACCTCATAGCATCGATGAGATATAGGATCAGTAACTGTACCTCCAAAAAGAGAATGTATTAATTGTTGCTCTCTCAGCATAGGATATCCCATTTCTTTAGCCAACGACGAAGTAATGTAGGATTTATGTGATCCACTATCTAGAACAAGCCTAGTTCGACGAGATTCATTGTCTGCGATTAATTCTACTCCTGGAAAATTATGATTGGACAAGGATTGCTCTATATTGACTGAGCTTTGAACAGAATTTTCTTCGACTTTCTTGATTTCTTCTAGCTTTGGACATAGAATGGTAGAATGTCTGTTTCTACAAGGTGAACAAACTATTTTAACCTTGCAACGTTTAGCTATATGACCAAATCTCAAACAAATGTGACAACATCCATTTTCTACCAAAATTTTCCTCTTCTCCGATATCTTCAATTTTGCAGAATTTTCACACTTGTGGTTGAAATGTGGACCTTTGCAAAAAATACACTTTGGTTCGCTTTTATTAATTAAATCAGCACCAGTTGGAGGAAGAAAAACACTTTTTTCTGCTCACTGCAACAAAAGAATTTCTCTTTTCTTTAAAATTATTCTGAAAAGAAGTCGTGGCTAATAAAACTTGATCCTCACTTTCCACTTCTTTCTTCAAAAAAACCATTAAACAGTTAAGACGATCTTTAGGATTAGAATTATCAGCAAAAAAGAACTTCGATGCCATATCCGCACCAACTCTTCTCCAAGACATGACTAGACAAAAGGATATAAAATTGGATTACAATTATCTGCAGACACACCAAAAGTTTCCAGGGCTCTCAGCTGGGATTCAACTCTGTCAAAAAAGGTTGAAATTTTTTGCTTGGAATTAAAATTTCCTAAAATTAATTTTAAAAGTTCTCGAATGTACATCTCTACAAGTGAATCTCGTTGACCGAAACGACCTTTTAAGCTTTCGAGGACCTTAGAGTAGTTTTCTCCGGTAGCAGGGTAACTCTCCACCAGTTGACGAGCTCTTGAATTGGGAACTGTGGACTGTAAAAGATAATGAAATTTATCTTTATCCTCCATATCTGAATCATCATCAATTCGTTTAAACTGACTCCAAAAGGGAAGCCATTCCTTAAGATCACCACTAAATTTAGACAATTCTATTCTAGGAAGCCTTAATCTATTCTTCGATGCAGATAATTTGTTACTAACTCTATCAAAATGAGGTGCTTTACTAAAATTATCTTGTTCCAATATCTCTGTAACTTCATCAATTGTCCGTTGGAAAGCATTCCGATGAGCTTCTAGGGTTCTTTTTGTCTTCTCCATATCAGCAGCACAGTCTGTCCTGTCACGGTCGCCAAAAATTGTAAGGTTTCCTCAATACTTAACCAGTGATAAGAAAATATCTAAAGGGAACGGACGTACTGCTTACTCGAACCAAATTTTACTGTACTCAGTATCAAAATAAGATTTGGGGATTTAGGATTATATAGTTATTTTCCTAACAAGTGCGGAAAGTGATACTTTCCCGCACGCGACTGCAGTTGACCCGAACGACGCGAAGCGGAGTTCGGGCAAGCGGTCAAGGGCGGGAAAGACACTTTGGGCATGAGTTAGGGACATTATTTTTTCCACGACCGTATATACAAAAAAGTATATCAACCCATTTTTCAAAAATTTATTTTATTTTAACATGCATATACAAAACTTTAACCAAAAACTATTATTATTATCATCAATTATTATTATAAATATTATTATGAAACACAATTTGTTGCATTCTGTGAATTACTTAAAATTGCCGGTCCAGTGAAGTTATTTGGTGTTAACTGGTGAGTGAATGACGTTGATGAGGATGGCATCGTTTGCAGGTCACATAAAGATGACGATGAAGGTGACGGCAACGGCTTTAAGTCATTTGTAGATGAAAGAATTTTATTTGATATATTTTTCTTAAATCAAGCCCGGGTGGTTTGATAGGTGTTTTATGACACTACTTTGAAGAATGTACAAGGTTATATCAAAATATTTCAATTATTTTATATTTTCAGAAAATTAAAAATGCAACAAAAAGCTAGGAAACATGTAGATTTTATTTGATGGACTATTTATTCATCTGGTGTAAGAATAGTTATAACTTCCGGAGTAAAAAACTATCTAATGAGGTCAAAATTTGCATAATTTTACTTTCCCGCACTAGTGCGGGAAAGTGACACTTTCAAAGCTAAAATGCGTGCGGGAAAGTGGGTTAAAGCGCACGGTAGTAGAAAAACAAATTTTATTGTACTGACAATTCTAATATTTTTCTGACAAATTACAAAAAACTCACTCCCTTAAAATCTTTTCTATAAATATTAACTGTAATCTTGAACAGTAAGGTCGTTATCTGAAATTCTGTTTTCAGAAGAGTTATATGCTCCAACAATTACTAGTTTGTTTCAAAGTTGAACACGTTCAATAGTTGAATTTTGCCTTCTCCAAATTTTGAAAGTAAGATTTTTCTCAATCGCTACAAGTAGACCCAAACCTTGAGTGATTCTGGCCTTTTTATGAACAAAGTAAAAAGGGTTTCTGAATTTAATATTGTCTTTTTTCTTCACAAAAGCTTCCGCCAGAAATGGAGTATCTGGTTTGTATGTTTTTAAAAACTGTAAAATATCGTGCTGTTTGGATTGAGCACCCCTAATATTAGCATGAATCAATTTCAGATTTCCATTGATGTTTGTACCAGTGTCCCACATGGCCTTAGAGGTTATACCTGTCTGAACGAATCTATTATTAGTCATAAATGTATCCAGTTTGGTACTTGCTTTTAGAAGTTAATTATACAAATCGGTTACTTTACTAGTCATCTCATGTAAGTTATGATGATATCATTAAGCTTGTAAAACATGCTATTAAGATGAATAATCTTGTCCATCTCATCTCTTTGTGTGGTCTGAGTGGGTTGAGTAGATTGGTATGGGGTATTTTGGGTTGTCTCTGGCCTCTTAGGGTTGGTTTGGGTTTCCAATGCTGGGAAGTCTTATCTGCTATTGATGTTAATCTGCCTTGGTTTGCGATGTCAGTGTGATATTTTTTCTGTTCGTCCTAGAGGTTGAATCTCGGTAGAGGGACAACGCATTTCTTCCTTAGTTGTTGAGACTTTGCTCTTCCTCCATCCAGGTATTATTTCCTCCCCAGTTACACTGTACAGGAGTCAGAATTTACCATGACAATTACAGCACTTTGCTAAGCCAGAGATATTTTTGTTTGCATTCTGCCGTTTTATGTGGTCACTTCATGCATGTAGGGGATCGTTCACAGTTTGTAGTTGCATGACCACATTGCTGGCATACATGTCATTGCATTATTGATTTTTTGATTTTCCCCTACTCCCAAATAATTCTAGTATTTTCGACTATCCTTACATATTTGTTTAGATAGTCGAGGGTGATTGTTTGTGATATAATTACCAATAAAAGGGGTCTGCCTTTGGTATTCAAAGTGATTTGGTAATTATTTTCCAAGTACCTACTTCTTAATATCTATCGGTCCAATGTCTTATGACGGACGTATGAGATTTATCGTATTTTTTGTATACGTATGGACAGGGAGGTTCTCGTTCATGAGTTCGGTTATTAGATTATTAGGATCGTTTTCTTCATACGTGAATACAACAACAGACTTCTATTCCATCTGAAAGGTGCCCTTTATATCTTGTGATTAAACGATGCCTTTGTGATCTGTAACGCAGCCGTCTATCAGTATTTCGGGGCAGGTCTTTTTAGTGGAGTTCTCTTCCTTGTTCTTCTAGGGTATGGGTTTGTTGCTTCTGGAAGTCGTGTTTACATTATTCACAGTCTCTATATGATTCGTATTTTTCTCGTTGATTCATTTTCAGCCTTCCTTTTTCTTTTGCTCATCCTACGTGCTCTGGGCGGCTTTCTCAATTTATTCCTTAGATAGAGATTCATAGGAATTTTCAGTGAGAGTTGGGGCTGTTTTGGCGGAGATTTTAGATATCATTAATTGTGCATACGATATGGTACTTATTAGCCTATTATACTTGGATATAATCTCGTCCTCCTCTTCGTCTATGATTTCATTGATCAGGAACGATGATCTGAACCCCATTGAGCCTATTGAGGTCTGATTTCGGCTTTTTCAATTTCGTCACTTCATCTTGGACAAACGCTGGCCACGTGAGCGTGCGCCTGTGTAACATATCGTACTTTTATAATGTTTGCCGGACCTTCTGGCGAAAACGTGTCTCAACTGGCTCCGTTATCCATTAGCGTGGAAGAGCTGTTTATGCAGCTTGTCTTATGGTCGTTGATTGGTGTCAAGTCATGCGGTTGTTCTCGTTGGTAAGAGTTTTTCAGGCTCTCTGTGTACTTTGGTTTGGGTTTCTTCCCCTATTTTTCGATTTTCCAGCGATTGTATAATAAATGTCTTCTCCCTGAGTTGGTGTTGGTGAAGTCCGATGTAGTGAAAGTTCGGTAGGCATCTCTTGTTCCACTGAGCATTCTATACATATTTTTTTGTTATCTTCACAGTTTTCTAATTCCATCCTCGTTTTATTCATAAGATGTGTAGCGTTAGGAGAAATGTTTGTTCCAGAACTAGTCCGTTTTCTGTACACATTTTTCGATTGGGAGATGATGGGTGAAATTAACGATGATCTTTTTCGATTTGGCGTCGACCTCTTGCCTACCCTTGTCTTTATTTTCTATACTTAATAATCCTATTTTATACAGCTCTTTCACCTCTGCTTCTTCTTTCCTTCCCTCTTCTAGACTGTTTTTGTTCTCCTTTTGTAGTTCTATTTGCTGACGGTAATGATCCGTTTGCACTTCTAAAGAAGTGTATGTTTTTTTAAACTTTTCACAAATTGAGGCAAAAATAATTTGTTCCTAATAGTACGTCCGTTTAAACCGGAAGCATAGGTACCGATCCTGAGTCGCACAAGTATATACAGTATGCGAAAACTCTATCCAGTCCATTCCATTTACACAAGTACGACAAGGAAAATATGAGAAAAACTGCTTGAAAAAGAGAGAAGAATAATTGTGGGCGTATCTAGTTCATCCGAGGCTGGAAGAATCACGAGAGCTGAATGGATGAACCTCGGATGAACTAGATACGCCCACAAAATTATTCTTCTCTCTATTTCAAGCAGTTTTTCTCATATTTTCCTTGTCGTACTTGTGTAAATGGAATGGACTGGATAGAGTTTTCGCATACTGTATGAAAATTAGTTCACTGGTATCACGAGAAGTGTGGCGGTGGTAGTGCTGTAAATCCATTGACGGTCCTTATTCCGTGCACTTCGTGTATAAGCTGACGTTCGCTGTGTCATCATATTTGTTGATGTTTATGCTGCTGTCTCTGGAATCTCACTGAGCTGAGACGTTTTGGAAGACGATTAGAGTCTGAATTGTGATTGGTTGCTTTTACTTCATAAACATTTTATATGATTGCTTCTGTTTATTGTTTTGTTGACTTTATCAGAATTTCGGATAGTTTGGAATGCATAGAAGTTAAGATGTTAAGATCTAGGGATCGTTCCTATAGCTTCGAAGCAGCACGCGCGCCACCTACGCATACCTCACCACGGAGTGGTTGTCTCTACCTTTGCAGGAAATGTTGACTTTCTGTGAAAAAGCACCTTCTTTCCATTTCAATTATCTGCTTTTGGCGGAACTCTAATTTGAAATTAATAATTCTGCTGGCGATGGCCACACCGATAAATACGCGAAGAACCGCTCGATAATTATGAAAAATAAGGCCCTTGTTTATTTATAACCAATTAATAAACAATAACTATCAATAATTGTCGATTGGAGAATACTAAATTAATTTATAATAAGAGACCTAATATTTATGTTTCCCGGGTATGATTTTCCTGTTCAGCGGTTCGTATTTAATTTGGCTTATGTTTTTGGTATATTATCGGTATATTACCGGATATATTAAAATTTATGCCTATCGTTAATTTATTGAGTATTTTACGACCACTACTTTGTTAAATGGCTATATTAATCGGTTTTATATTGTTCAGTACGTGTATATTGTCTACAACGGTTCAAAATTGTTTCAACGGATTTTGCTTCCGAATACTTGGATTATATTAGGATTACCATTGTAATTGAGGTCAGCATTATTCCATAATCGATTATTAATCATTTTGTCGATGGTCTAGGTATACCTATAGTATTTACCGAATCATTCGAATGGAATTGAATTAACATATATACCTGTAATTAATTTGAATCAATAATTGTGTTTTACTAATAAGAACTAATACAGATAAATTTGAATTATTGCCTTGTCCGACATCTCATTTATAATCACAAAACTGTAACAAAATTATATTAAGGTCCCATGAAAATTTCAGAAGCCAATATCTATATTATGCCAATATCTATATTATGAGCCCAAAGGCAAATCTAAACTAATTCCCAATATTTTCCGGGTGTTGTAATAAGGTTAATTTTTCCACAAAAATAGTGATTACATGACAAAACAGGGCTGAGTTTCGGCTCAGACTTTGGGTAGACCATTGAAAATAAAGTATTGAAAGTTTCCATCAAGCCCATATGTGTGCTAGAACATAGTTACATACATACAAGGTAAATATTTTCGACTTTATGTAGTTTTCTCGTCAACGGTACATTTGATAACTTTTCGACTCTATCCCGCAAATTATTTTCTGTATTTAAATTCCGGGTCCGGTAAGGTTCGCGACCCTCGGAATTTTGCAACGATTTTTTTTAAATGGAAAGCCCTATTGCTATAGAACGTTTTAATAAAAAAAAGTAGAACGTGTCGCGGGACCAACGGTAGAAACTTTAGTTCCTTTAGTTCCCCGTGACGAAGTTTTTTACATTGTTAATTTTATTTTTAAATAATTATTCTGCTTGATATTAATAACGACAACAGGTATACGTTTGAAATATTTAGCAGAATATTCATTATTATAGATAATGGTACAGTACCCTTCATGGGGGAGTCCGACTGGCAACATCTACTTATAACAGCATCGTATATTTGAAAAGGGTAACCGTAGTATTATACGAATTGGACATTCAAGAACTGTACGTTTACCACACAAAAATTAGCGGAAAAATAAAATTGAATTGTTGAATTTTAAATTTGAAGTTATATTGCAGTTTATAGAAATTTTTATTTTCTAGTAAGTGGGTCGTAGGAAAAATATGCTGTTCGACTCGTGTGGATTGTCCATATCGCACTTGAACGATTGAGTCAAACGAAAATATTTATATATATGCTCTACAGGCCTTGTAGACCCAGGGCAGTTATTTTTCTCCATTCCTCTCTATTCTTAGCTTTCTGTTTCCAATTTCTTATTTTCAGTTTACCTATATCAGACATCACACTTTCAAACCATCTTTTTCTAGGCCGTCCTCTTCTTCTTTTGCCAATAAGAGTCCTGTAAAGAGCCATTTTTGTCATTCTTTCTTTGTTCAATCTTTCTACGTGTCCCAACCACCTTAACCTGTATGTTTTTATTCTCGATGTTATCCTTGCTTCTCCATATAACATGTTTATTTCTTCATTTGTTCCCCTCCTCCATCCTTCAGGTGTTTTTATTCCACCGAAGATTGCTCTCAGAAATTTTCGCTCCCAGCGCTCCAGCTTTTCTTCCTGTTTTTTTGTTAAAACCCATGTTTCACTTTCGTATGTTACAGTGGGTTTTATAATGGTATTATATACTCTTATCTTCATCTTTTTTGAACAGTATTTTGATTTCATCAGTGACTGGAGCATTCCAAATTTTCTGTTGCCTTTCGTGATTCTTGACTGTATTTCTTGTTCTTCGTGGGCATTGCTAGATATTAGTACTCCCAAATAAATAAACTCATGTACCCTTTGGAAACTGTAGTCCATTTCCCCTGTCGTTTTTACCATCAGATTCTCTCCGATACTTCCAGTATCTCCAAGGACCATATATTTTGTTTTTTCTTGGTTAATTTGCAGTCCTAAAATTTTTGCTTGTTCTGCGAGATTTTTTGTAATTTTAGTGAGCTCTTTCTTTGATTTTGCCAATACTGTCAAGTCATCTGCATACGCAATGCACTGATGTTCGTTATTAAATATTGTACCATCTGTTTTTACTTTAGATCTTCTGATAATGGCTTCGAGTGCTGAGTTAAATAAAACAGTTGATAGCGGATCCCCTTGCCTTACACCATTTCCGACCCTGAAGACCGTTGATTTGTACCCATTCCAAGTTATTTTGTTACCAGTGTTCAAAATAGTCATTTTTGTTAACCTGATCAATTTGCCTGGTACTCCTAACCATTTCATAGCTTCGAAAAGTTGGTCTCTACTAACTGAATCATACGCCTGCTTAAAATCTATAAAGAGAGCATGTAACTCCGTTTTATACTCATAACAGGTCATTTGAATTTCCTTTAAAGTGAAAACCTGATCTGTTACCGACCTGTTGCTCCTAAACCCTGCTTGGTACTCTTCTAGTATATTCTTAGCATATTTATTCAATCGAGCTCTCATTAGTCTTGCCAGGATTTTATACACTGTATCTAATAACGCAATACCTCTGTAGTTGTCGCAGTTTGTTTTATCTCCTTTTTTGTGCAGAGGGCTTATCAGAGCTATATTCCACTCCTCTGGTATTTTTTCTGAGTGCCAAATATGCTTTATTAGTTCGTATATTTCACTTATTAGTTTTGCTCCTCCTCCTTCAATCATTTCTGCTGTTATTTCATTTTCTCCTGGGGCTTTGTTGTTTTT
>CAJUYH010011090.1:0-11463 GCA_910591685.1 Galerucella tenella
AGGTTTTCTTTGTACTTAGAAAGAGCTACAGACAGATAAGTTTGCTTCATGTATACCATCACAGCAGTATATTTTTGGCGGCATGGTGTGGAAATAAATACTATTGGGGTGATACTATAGTGATTGTTGCTCTACTGAACAGCTTTGTTCATGCAATTATGTTTGTTTATTACCTACTCACTTCCTTAGATCCTAAATGGAAGACGAATCTAGCAATAAAAAAGAATGTGACTCTAGTACAGATCGTAAGTAATTGATGTGCGAATATTTTCTACCAAAAAAATATTATTTAAATATGAATGTTTTATACTATAGTTTCCACAGAAATTAAAACTATAATGTTATATTCCCACCCTAGCATATACATTTTAAACTAAATATTTTTTTGGCGTAATTTTTTTCCAGTGAGGCTAACTTTACCGTCAAGAGTTGTGATGAATTGTAATAAGTTTTTTCTCACTCCTCTCTTCCTAACTCTCAGTAAACAGTTTAAATGTTAAATCACAAATTGAGTATATATGGGCTATATGTGAGAAACTACACAATTTTGAAATTTTTTGTTTCAGGTTCAATTAAATATGATGTGGATGTATTTTCTTGCCACAATCTTAATTCCAAATTGCGAGGGAAGAATTCATCAATATGCTGCGTACCTATGGATTATCAACAACTTTTACATGGTTATATTGTTCGTAAAGTTTTATTTAAAAAATTACGTTAATTTTACGAAAAAACACAATTAACCTAACCTAAGTCTATTGTATTGAACTGTTCGAATTTGTAGTATCTAAAAATTTTCTATTTCAAGTGTTTATTTTTGTGTGTATACACCTTCAATAAACATGAGAGCTTATTATTTAGAGATGGGACATTTTAGCATTAAGTTATATTTTTGTATGTGAATAAAATGATATGTTTGTAATTAGCTTGGAGCTAAAATAAAGATACTTAAGTACTTAACGTGAAATTGTTATGGTACTTATTACATAAAGTGTGTCTAAACTAACAGTTTATCAAAGTCACTAATCGAGCAAACCCAAACAAAGGGACAGCCGTACCTACCAACCCTTTTACAAAGCTACTCGTCAGGCAACAAAAGCCTAGCGAAGTGTACCTACTGGCCAATCAATAAATTATTAAGTTGAAACGATTCTAATCGGAAAGTTAAGTTAGGTTACAAAATATTGGATATTTTACAAAAAGGAGAAAGGTGGATATAAAGTAGTATATTATATTATAAGGCTTAAAAGTGCATATTTTTTTACGAGCAATATTTGCAGTTGCGAGGCGGAGCGCAGCGCAGCCGAGCGAATGCAAAATTGCGAGTAAAAATAGGCACTTTTAGTCCGTATGATATATACTATTTTTTCTCCAACCAAGTCAAAATTAAAATAAATTTAGTTTTATTCAAAAATCATTAATAATTTGGTAATAAATTTGAACACCTATTAATTATTATAACAGCGATAGCAAGTCTGTAGTCATGGATATCTGGTATTGTTGGTAAATATTGATTGTCAAGTAGACGTCAGTAGACGTACTAATCATATAATTTTTGTTGTAATTTTTACGCTGCTTTCAAAATGAATCCCGAGCACGATGAAAATATACCGGTGGATATATTGGAAAGTGCCGAAGCAGTATATCTAAATCTTTTGCCACACAAATCTCGCCAAGTTTATGAACTTGCATATCAGCGATTCATGGATTGTTGTAAAGAAAAAAAATGTGCAAAACTATGCGGAGAGTGTTCTTATGGTGTATTTCTCAAATTTAACGAAGACCGTCAAGCCATCCACTCTTTGGTCACAGTATTCAATGTTGCGATCCACACTGGATAACAAAAATGGTGTGGATATTAGTAAATATTAAAAATTACGTGCATTGTTAAAAAGGCAAAGTGATGGATATATACCTAAAAAGTCTAGGGTTTTTACAAAGGAGAAAGTGGATCGGTTCCTGGACATGGCCCCTAATCTAATAATGCATATTTGATGATAAAGGTTGTTCTAGTACCTATTAGGAATTGTAGGTGCTATGCGTTGTGACGAACAAGTTCATTTGAAAATTAATGACATTGAAGATATGGACTCGGTCCTGGTCGTAAAAATTTTGCAGACAAAAAACAAGAAACCTCGTTTGTTTACCATTATGGGCGATAATTATTTGCGTTTATTTCGAAAATATGTTGCACTACGGCTATCAAATATACAGGAACGTCGTTTATTTTTGAAGTATTTTTATGGAAGTGTCAAAGGATGGTTTTTGGTATTCACAAAATTAGTGCCGTGCCGCAAAATTTTTGAAGCTAGAAAATTGGAAGGAGTATACTGGATATTCGCTAAGAAGAACATCTACTACACTTTTTATTGATGGTGGCGGTGACCTTTGTCTTAAAAGACCTGGAGGTTGGAAATCGAGTACGGTAGCAGAAAGATATATTGAAGAATCACGTATCAACAAAGAGAATACTGCCAGAAAAATATTGCAACCTGACAAAGAAGGTACAATGAATTGTATGAATTGTTCGAAAATTGTTAGTGATAATTTCAGTGGTGCTTTGAATTTTGGCAATAATTGTTCCAATTGTACATTCAATATCACTATAAATAACAAATAAATACCTATATATAGTTGCCCAATTAGTTTGTTTTACTAAATATCTATCTTCTGTAAGTTCCTTGTGGCATTATTTATTATTTTTTCTCTTATTTTTTGGGAATCAAACCACAGTAATGTTTTTTATTTTTTTAATTCGACGTTTCGGTAGCGTTCCAGCTACCTTTGTCAAGAAAAACTACTAATAAAATAATTTTTGGTCCCTATCTGACACAACGTTGTTGTGTAGAATGTGTAGAATGTGTAAAATGGGTAGAATGTGTAGAATAACTAATAATAAAATAATTTTTGGTCTCTATCTGACACAACGTTGTGTCCAAACCAAAAATTATTTTAATATTAGTTATTCTTGACAAAGGTAGCTGGAACGCTACCGAAACGTCGAGTTAAAAAAATAAAAAACATTATTGTGGTTTGTTTTACTAAGTTTGTAAGAGACAATGTTTTTTCCTTCAAATTTCAATTAGACAGCTCAAATGCAATTACTTTTAGTCCTAGGATTAAAAGGAGCGTTTTTAATCCTAGGATTAAAAGTGTTGCTAAGAAAACGAGCAAATTTTTGTACGGTAAGGGAATTGATGGCTTTTGCACCTGAAAATACTACAAAAATGTCAACATTTTTTGATGGTTGGAGAAAAATTATTTTTCCTTCCCATTTCATTGTTTGATTACCACGCTTCGTTGAGCTTTTGCTGCTCATGTGTTACACGCGGTTCACCAATAGAATAGAACATCTTCGAAAATCAATCCTAGAATTCAACACCGAAAATAAAGAAATGATTACAGAGAAAAAAAGCAAATAGGCAGCCGACAGAAGTAAAAACAAAAATAAACCTCTTTCAAAATTGATTTTTACTTCCATACCAAATGAAAATTTTATTAAATAAACTAACCCGTTCGGAAAATGCTGTGGTATGCTCATGATACAGTTTCACAAACTAATTAATTCCTTTTCAAAAACCTCAAGTTCAATAATCAATTACTACCTGCGCCAAAATTTTTGCACCATTGATTGCCATTTATTATATACAGGATGTAGTCAATTATTTGTGACGCATTATTGTTGTGAAAATGCAGAAAAACTGACAGCTTAACGAAGAGAGGAAGGTGACCAGAAAAAGTGAAATTTTGCGTGACCTATTTTATGAACGGCCGGCCCTCTTTAGGCTACAAACTCTTTATCCGAATCATAAGAATGAGATTTTTCATTGTCCTTCAGTGGAAATACGTATTTTTGCTTAAGACTCTAGATAGGTGGACTTCGAACATTAAATTGACCACTAATTTTTCATTGTCCTTCATCATAGGGATTTGTTAAGTTTCGATTTATAATTTAAAAAAAAACTGACAGCTTGACGAAGAGAGGAAGGTGACAAGAAAAGAGGAAATTCTGCGTGACCTATTTTATGAACGGCCCTCTTCAGGTTACAAAATTGATGTCATTCACCATACAAACTCTTTAACTGAGTCATAAGAATGATAATTTATATATTGGCGTTTAGTGAAAATACGTATTTTTGCTTAAGACTATAGATGGGTAGACTTCGAATATCAAATTGAATACCAGCTTTTCAATTTCCTTTGTTGAGTTTCCATTTATAATTTAAGAAATAAAATTGTCTCACCTACGTATTATTCATACCTCGTCATATACATATTCACCAATCTCCATGGTTGTAGAGAGTCATCATTTATCAGACTAGCAGGTTCAAATCTTATTTTGACTGGCAAATTCACTTTTCATACAAAAAGTATCTATTGTTTGTAAATTTGAATCTTTAGCATGAAGTATAAGTATTTTACAAAGTGTGATTATAAAGTTTGAAAAAATATCTCTGTGTACAAAATAGCTATTAGGTGACAGGAAGTAACACCAATTTTCAAGAAGATTTAGGTACTTAAACTACTATAGACTCACCTTACTATTGATTCCAGGACTTACTGGAAGAGAAGGAAATGAAATAGCAGATAAACTAGCAAAAAGAGGGACTGAAATACCTTTCTAGGAGCTTGAAGCCTTTTGCGAAATCAGACCTAATGTAATATTGGAAGAAATAGGTGAAGCCGAGAAAAAGAGAAGATCTTGCCATTGGAAAGATCTAGTAGTGCTTATCCAGGGGCTCTAAAACTTTTTGACACTGCGACCCCCTTTTTAGACCTAGTATTTCGGCGACCACCCTATTTTTAAATATAAACAAAAATGAAAAAAAAAACACTATTGGCTAAAATTTATCCATAAAAATACTATTAACTAGTAAAAATAAATACAAATTGTTGTCAGTAGTAATAACCCAACAACATTGATAATTGTTCGAAAAAAATTTATGACAGATTTCGAAAGATTGTTGCTTGGAAACAGACCGACGCCGTAGGCCTACAAGTAACAAGCTTGAGAAAGTTGTCATAAAAATTTTTAGCATTTATCAATGTCCGAGGGTTATTTGGATAGAAAATTTTTTGCTAATTATAGGAAAAATACAGAGCTAAAACAAATCGTGACATTTCGAAATATTGAATATTTGAAACTTCAAAATCGAAATAAATCAATATTATGTCCCTAGCAACCCACGTGAAAACAGCCCATGGTCTGTTATCAGTGTAATGTTGACATGATTGGGTGAAATTGTTCACATGATAAAATATGAGGAAATTTGATTGGCTCTTGGAACTGTTAGAAAATTTTCACTTGAATTGTTTTATAATAATGCTGAAAATTAATATGCAGAAAATTACCTCAACCCTCTGTCGAGCAGTTTAAAGTAAAATTAATGAGCAGTGGTTTTCTGCAATTGTTTACCGAGAAAACAGTCAGATGCTTTCAATTCTGCTATGACTAACATAACTTTGATGCCATTTTCTACGTCTTATAACTGAGAACAAGGTTTATCCATAATGGTGAATATCGAAACAAAATCAAGAAATCGTTTGACCCTGGAAAATGACATTATTTTGTGTATAACAAAACTCAATCCAGACTTAAAAACATTGGTTAATTCCAAACAAGCTCATGTTTCCCATTAAATAGTATTAGGCCTTTGTCAACTTGTATGCGTATTACAAATTTGTGTAGCCTATAGATTTTGTTATTAATAAAATCTACAGCTATGACTGTTTTGTTTTTTTCCTCCTTATACCGCGACCCCCCTGGACACATCACGCGACCCACAGTTTGAGAACTCCAGGCTTATACAATCAAATACTCTTTTGGGTGACTACAACTGAATGAGTAAGTCAGAGTAAAACTACGTTAAGATTTTCAACAAGGATCCTAACGGGACATTGTCGCCTGAATGGGAACCTGAAAAGGCTCAAAATAGAGGAGGGAGAAGAATGTAGACTTTGTGGCATAGAAAAAGAAACCTCCATCCACATACTTTCCAACTGCACAGCACTTCAGAATCCTAGAGCACAGCACCTGGGAGATTACTGGATAGACATTCAGGTACCTCAGTTGAAGCCTGCAGACATTCAAAAATTCCTACGGAAAAATAAAGCAGCTACTAGTTTCTGAGACTCTCTTCAGAAACCGAGTAGAAGTAAGGGGGCACAATAGATTTTTTGGGTCCCAGTGAATGTCACCGCAAAATATATTCATACATAGACTCCTGCAAACAAAGGACACTCGGGCTGCTAAATGTAGATTTTAGCATCTGATGATCTCCAATTCTGGACTATAGTCCTCCATTTTCAAATCAAGATACATATACAGGTGTGTCGCATTTAAGATGAAGACACTTCCATATTTTCACTGTTTGAAGAATTACAGATTCGGATTTTTGTAGAGTCATACAGGTTGATGGGCCACATTTCTTGAAATAGTCAAAAGTGAAATCTGAACATCAAACTCAACCTACTACGATTTCACAAACAGGACCGCTTCTCGATATTTTGCTTCGCGTAAGAGGTATCGAAAAATATTATTGAAAAAACGTGTTCAGAATATTATGTTAAACCCACATACCAAATTTAATCACAAAATTCGCATTTTTAATTTTTTCATTTTTTGGTCGTATAGAAAATTATCATTTATTTTGATAATTATTGTGCCGTGGAAATTAAAATCTTCACACGGTGTCATGTATTCAAATATTTTAGTAAAGTGAACAGTACTTTCAAAGGAATATTGATTAAATTCAACAATATCTTGTAATAATAAATGTGGGTGGGTAAAAAAAAATAACATAAAACATATTTTTATTGTATGTCCAAAATACACTGCACTGTCGAACGAGAGACAAATAATTTTCCAAACAAGCTGGAAGACCTCCTCGGAAAAGACTGCCAATACCAACAAATCATAGACTATTTAAAATCAATAAACTTATTATATACGATCTAAGTATTGTAATATTATTGTATTGTCGCTAATAACCTTTTGGTGGATGCGACATGCTTTAAAATTAAAAAAAAAATAGAAAAATTTAAAATACGAGTTTTCTGATGAATTTTGGTAGATGAGGTTGAATTGATATTCTGAACAATTTTTTGGAATATATTTTTTGGATATTTTTCACGCGAAGTAAAATATCGAACAGTGACCCCGTTTGTGAAATCGTAGTAGGCTGAGATTAAATTTCAGATTTCAGTTTATTAACTTGAAAGATGTGGCCCGTCAACATGTATGACTCTGCGAAAATTCAAATCAGTAATCTTTCAAACAGCGAAAATATGCGACACACTGTATATTGTCATTAATCAATCATCCACACAGCTGAAACTAATTGGTCTATATACTTTATGTAGCTTTTTTTGTACACAGAGATTTTTTTCCAAAATTTATAAGCACACTTTGTAAAATACCCATTTTTTATGCATTTTTCAAATTTACAAACAATAGTAACTTTTTATATAAAAAGTGAATTTGGCATTCAAAATTTGATTTGTAGTTAAGTTATTTTGATCCACAAAAATCAAGAATTATTCAAGAGACTGGTAAATGATGAACGTATGACATTCATGGACAAAAGTACTAGTTTTTTCATTATTTCAACTCTCTACAACCATGGCGCTTATTCTTAAAAGATTGGGGGATTATCATAAGGAGGTGTTTGAAGATTACGTAGGTGAGTGAAATTCATCTTTTATTTTTTATTTGTTAAATTATGAATGAAAACTTAATCAATTTGAAGTTCGAAATCTACCCATCTAGCAAAAATACGTATTTCCACTAAAAACTAATTCTTATATAATTCAGATTTAGAAAGTTTGTATGGTAAATGGTCCAGTTTTTCAGTTACATCCAATTTTCATTGACATCAATTTTGTCATCCGAAGAGGGTCGTTCACGCAAAATTTCACCTTTCAAGGTCAC
Organism: Galerucella tenella; assembly: GCA_910591685.1. Taxonomy (NCBI): domain Eukaryota; kingdom Metazoa; phylum Arthropoda; class Insecta; order Coleoptera; family Chrysomelidae; genus Galerucella; species Galerucella tenella. The sequence continues at coordinate 7,931 of CAJUYH010011090.1, forward strand.
CTTCCTCTTTTTGTCAAGCTGTCAGTTTTTCTGCGTTTCCACAACAATATTGTGTCACAAATAATTGACTACCCCCTGTATACAATAAATGACAATCAACGGTCCAAAAATATTGATATTTTCGATTATTTCACTCGATACAAAATACGCGCCTTCGATTGGTTTAAATATGAGGATTGATATCTGAAAACACCATGTTTTCGATTTTGTATTTCGGCACCTGATTGGATACATGCAATTTTCCTATCTGTCTGTTTTGCGTTGTCATTAGTTGCAGTTTTATTCGATATTAAAAATCTAGTGACCGACAGAAAATGTCAAATTATTAAAGAAACGTCAGAATCATTGTATCAAGAAATAATCTTGACAAATACAACTCGTGTAATTAATGATTATCGTAAATTTCTTCTCTTTTTTGAATCAAATTGTTGTTTTAGGAAACCCCAATTTGTTTCTCAAAATCGAAGAAATTTATATTTCGATTATTTTTTTCACTTGTCAAAATCTGACATTTTGGTGATATTAACAAATAGCAATACATTATTCTAGCCAATCATTCGGTATTAAACTGATAATTATTATTGCTTTCGTTTATTTGGGCTTCAAGCACTTGTGCGTGACGCCTCAGTCGTCACGACTTTTGAGCAAATCGAACACGATTTTTTAGGATCCTCAAAACCACCTGACATGTGCCAATGCCAATGAATTTCCTGTGTTGTTAGAAGAACAGTTTTCAATTATAATGTTTTTGATAATAAAATTTTGCATATTTAGGTATTTTTAGTTAGGTTTAAATAGTATTAAATCGTAATCGGCACAATCTTAACCTTTAAATAAACGTCAAACCGGACAAACGTCAAATATTTAATGTCCGTGGACTTTTCGGTATGTGCTTGAGGGGCAAGGGGAAGGTAAGACTAGGCGTCACGCCCGGTAATAAACGAACGGAATTCAGTCACTACGAGCTGCTACTAGCAGCCAAAAGTAAATAATCGAAAGCACTTTATGCTTCCTCATTGATAATACCTTGTTTACATTGAAACGTCAAAATTTCACTTTACATTTGTCGTTATTGACAACTAAAAGTGCTTCGAAGTTTATTGAAAAATGAACACAAACCGATTCAGTCCCATCACCCAGGAGAATGTTGAACATTCCGGTAATACAAACTTTTAAATTGTTGAAAAAAATAATCTTCCCAAATACAACTCGCTCTTCAAATTGTATCACATAATTTTTTATTTTCATCACTCAAACTTGTTTCTTTTAGGCAAAAACATTCAAACAAACCAAATTTAGATAAAATCCCTTGTCCTAACGTACTCGTGATTTCATCAATCGGTTTGTTTTCATATTTTTGCCAAATAAACAAGTTTGTGTGGAAAAGAAAAAATTATCGATGAAATTTGAAGCACTCGTGGCATTACCTTTGATAAAATCATTAACACACTTGTTGTATTATTATCGAAAATTTATTATTTGCAAATATGAAACCAATGACTTTCTTTCATAGTTGAGTAATAAAATTCAAATAAGCCAAGAAAAATGTTAAATTTTTACGTTTTCTTAGACATCCCTGACCCTTCTTGTCAAAGTAACCCCTAATAACGCTAGCGTATTGTTATTATCCCTCTTTTTGTTTTGCTTTTGCCTTGTTGGTACTGACTGCATTCTTTATCATTCCAGGTCCCCACAATCCAGATGATTTCTGTAAGACACACACGTTTCTTTTCACATTCCTTGCAACGTACCTATTATTTGTGAAACTTATTGGACCGGCATTGATGCGAAACAAAGAACCTATTAACATAAGAAAGATTTTAATTGCATATAACTCCATACAAATAATTTTTAATTTGTATGTGCTCTATGAGGTAAGTTGATTTCAATATTATTCCAATTTTTATAAATTATATCGATTTTTTTCTGTCAAATACATTAATATAAATAGGCCAGAAACGTCTACTTTATCTGAGTCTCGTGTGAAACCGTATATTCATATTAATGTATTTTTCTACTTGCGTGTGGAAAAGTTCACTTTTCCGCACCCATTTTAGTTTAGAAAGTGCCACATTTCCGCACTAGTGCTGGAAAGTGAAAATATCAAAAATAAAGTATACACATTTGTCACAAAGTAACTTCTATATTGATAATACCAAATTTAGGGGAACGCGTCACCCCGAATTATATACAGGCCAGTTTTCGGCTACCATATTGGCAGATAGTGGAGAAGGTATTATCAGTATAAAAAGATTGGGAGGTTGGAAATCGACAGCCTTGGAAAAATGTCTAGCAAAATATTATCCACCGACAAAGTACATGTTCCGCACGCTCTTAGAAAAAATAGCGTTCCTAACTCGTACGGAAAAGTGGAACTTTCCGCACTAGTTAGGAAATATACTATTTTCTACTAACGTGCGGAAAGTGAATATTTTCCGCACTAAAAAGCGTGCGGAAAGAGTCACTTTTCCGCACTAGTGCGGAAAGTAAATTTATTGACATTTGAGGAATATACTGACATTTGAATATTCAAAATATGTATTTTGTATATCCAAGTTTACCAAATGACTGAAAAATTAAGAAATTTATTATAATTTTGCTATAATTTTCAATAAAAAAACAACTTATTTTTCAATCATTTTTTAATGGCCCTGGTATAAGCCTCATCAAATGAATGTCAAATAATAATAATTAATTTGTTAATATGCATTTAATAAGAAATGTATCTTTATGTTAACTTTTGGGTTATTTTTCGCATGCTAGTAGAAAAAATAGTGAACCTAACACGTGCGTAAAGTGACTTTTCCGCACGCGATTGCTGGCCGAACTCGCTAAAGCGTCGTTCGGCCATCTGCAATGGCGTGCGGAAAAGTATCACTTTCCGCACTTGTTAGGTAAACTACTATTTTAGCCGCGCGATTCTTTTCAGACACAAGTGGCCGGCCACTAAGTGTCCCTTCTGAAAGCGCTCTCAATGTAAATATGTGTTGATAGTTTATTAATTGATTATTTGATGTTAGGTTACGCTAGGTTCTATGTGAGTGGACACCAAATGAAGGTGGTATGAAACGTTTTTTTTGCTTAACTAATATTTTTCAGAGTATGGTTGTATATCTGACATCACCAAATCCAATATGTCTAAACAGTTCAAGACCCGACATATTCAGAGATGTCGCGCAAAACTATATGTATCTAAAAATACTAGACTGTGTTGAAACTGTAAGTATCTGATAATCTTATTACCTATTACCCCATAGAAAAATCACGATTAGGGCATAAGATATGAATTTATGGACTAAAAATTGAGCAAGACAATGAAGGATCAACGGCAAGGGTCCCTGATCCCGGTTGTATCAGCTTTGAAGTGTTCCTATGTTGGCTTTGTACCTATCTGGAATATTTGTTTTCGGAACGAAGCAGTACTTTCATATAAGATGATCATTTATTTATAGTTTATAATAATAGTACATTGTTTACCGGGTAGGGAAAGCTTAACATTCCTGGACGACTGTGAAGATTGCTAAGTCGAGGCG
>CAJUYH010011092.1:0-11461 GCA_910591685.1 Galerucella tenella
ATGTGGCCTAAGTGCTGTGAGCCTACACACTCACCCTCCCCACTCTACAGATACAGATGTTATAATTGTACCGTCACGAGAAGAAAATATATTTGTATGATTAAAAATTTATATGTTTAATATTTTCTTTTTATCATATAATCCAATTAAATTCCACATTAAATTTAAATTTAGCAACATAAAATACACTTTTTCAGCATATTGATTTTCATTTTTAATTTGACAGCTGTCAAGTGTCGTGATTGACTATTTGACCTTAATTGATCATTTGGCAGCTAGTTGACAGTTTATCATTAATGCGAAAAAAAACATTTTTTGACTGTAGCTTTTTAGCATGCAAACAGGATGGAACGTTGGCTTGGTACATGTAAAAGATTTAAAGCTGATTTAAAGAGAACGGGGGCTTGAATCCACGATGCTAAAACCAAGTTCAATATCTACGAATCTTTGGGGAAGTTCACAACCGTATTTCAGGCAGAAATCTACACTATCAACACGTGCTTGTGAATGAACATCGCCAGCATATACCAAGTGATTCTTATATTCTCCGATAGACAGGCAACACTGAAATCTTTTTCATGCCCTCAGAGCAGATCCAGACTGACCTGAGACTGCCTTCAAATTATATCAATCCTTGCGTAAGCCACAATAGAGCAGCACAAAGTAGGTCCTGGTGAACAAGGAGTTTGGAGATGAAACGGTAAATTATCCAGCAAAACAAAGGACTGTAACTGCATTTACTGATACTGAACCATTCTTAGGTGCCTATTCTGTAACTTGTCGTTATGCAACGACGTCGTTACGGTAACGATTATTATGTTAACAATAATTTTTCAAAGTTAGATTCTGTAATAATGTCGTTACGTTAAAATCTGGGGACAAAACATAACGATAATATTTTCACAATTTTATAAAGGTTGGTATAATTTTTGACATCTGTAGCTGTTTTGTTAGGTTAGGAAAGGATTTTTGATTGACATTCACGTAACTTTTATTATGGAAAAGGACAAAGTTAAAAGTCGGTCCATTAAGACAACAAGGTCACTATATTTAATGTATTTGGATGAATTGAGTACAAAGGAAGCCTTCAGGGACAACAAATTGATCGGCTAACGTTAGGTTGTGATGACCCATTTAAATAATCTACACCCACATATTTTTGATAACTCCCATGAGCTAAGAAATGAATGGTTGTGAAAACCTAACTATGGGAGGTGTTCTAGTATTACGACTACCATGATTCAAATAAGGCAACAAGTCCTGGAAAGGGGTTACTTCGGTCTCTTAAGACACGAAAATTAGTCCTTCGTGTATGTCTAAAAATATTACATGTGTATAGCTTGGATTATTTTTCAACCCTTATATGAATTTACCTTCTATTCAATTCATCAAAAACAATACGTAGCCGTTGATCCATCTTAAATAAAATATAGTCTTTGTATAAGGAACAATGTTTTTATTATATTGAAAAAAAAACACAACAAACCTCTTAACCAAAGACTTGCTAACCCGATTACGACTGCTGCATAGCTGACGTTCGTCAACGACATAATATCAGCCATTTTGTTGTTATCTAACAGCGGTCGTTACGATACTGAATGTATGAAGTCGTTCAGTAACGATAATCGTCCACGAACGACATCGTTACTGATTACAGAATAGGCCCCTTAGTCTACCTCCAAATTTAATTGGTTAGTTAGGCAAGAACCTGCAATAATTACCATCATTTTTTTTTTCAACGACATTCAATCTCATTATTTGTTTCATTGGCGCTCAACGTCATTCAACATTTTGGTTTCAATATTCTAACTGAAATCAGTGGGAATTGCCTTAAATAATACAAACAAGAAAAACCCAAACCCATGGAGTTTGTAACGACACCAGATATAAATAAAGCTTTACTATGTTAAATAACTCACCTAATGTAAGAGCAAAGGCTTCGTAACAATTACGTATAGTATCCAATAAAGCATTACTTGGTAGATTTGCTTTTGGACAATAAATATGTTTAAATAAATTATCTTGTAATGCGCTATCCTGTCTAGTAAGGTAATAGCAACTGTTTATCCAGCGACCTATTTCATCTACCTTTAAAATATCTGTCTCGTGGGCCTTCATGCGAGCTTTGGTTATAAGTTTTTCGGCTACAAAATAAAAGAAATTAACATCCTAAATTAGTTCAACTATTTAATATATCAAACACATCATAAAATTACTATTTGGACCCTCACTTTCTGGAATCTAGTCGTATTACTCTTATAAGGGGGAGAAGTGTGCGGGTGTTTGAAAGAGCTCGCAGAGCACGTTTATATGGCCCAGCTATATAAAATATTGTTACGAACTCACTAATTCCGAAGCCGGTCCTGTCACAAACGATGAATGCGACGACCTTCTAGAACTATTGTTTCGCAGGTAATAACGAGATTATTCTCGAACAGCGTGGAAGGCGTACAATGGTTTGTCGCGAATGTTCTGGAGCTGCGGAGAGAGCTATATATATGAGGGCTTCGAGTGAGTCGAGTAGTTGTTCAGTATACAGTGAATCGGTAAACAGTTTCAGTATACAGTGAGTGAACAGAAGTGAATATAAAAAGTGTTGAATATAAATTAGGACAATTATTATACCGAGTGTAGATAAATTAATAGACATTAAGTAGTGTGTATATAAATTAAGATTATTATAGTGTGTAAGTGTTTCTTTTTTTAAATCGATAGTAATTAGCCATAGTGAGTGTATAATTTTATCCCACGTTAAAAAACAGTTTAAATAAATAAGAAAAACATTACAATATCAACGATCGCGCGAAATAGGTTCGTTATTCCACTGGTGAACTTTACTTACGCTATGGTTTATTATGTAAGCTGTTGGTTTTGCGCTCGCAGTTTTTTTATCATTACGACAATGCGAATGCTTTACAAAATATATTATAAATTTTTATTTGATAAAAGCCACTAGTTGCGGCTATTCTTTCAGAGTAGTTCCTTCTCGCTTTACTGCATGTTTTAATAACATAATAACAGACTATAGATGTTGTCGGCACCGTTTCCATATATCTATATAGTCAAATGCAGTCTTATCAAGCGGGTCATACAATTCAACAAAGACATACTCAAAGTTTTTGTTTTCTTTTATTGCCTTTAATCATAACTTCCACATAAAATCCGTAAGATGAATAAGACAGATTTATGCAATTTTGACGGGAGAAAAAAGGATATGTATTTAGTTTTCAACGATCCTAAAAAGTCTTTCACCAGCGAAGTTTTTATTTAAATGTCAGTTTTGTGAATTTGACAATTAAAACTGACAATATGAATAATAAGAAGCAATTTTGCATCCTCAAGCAAAAAAATGGTACTTAATCTGATAGATTATTTGGAGAATGAATGAAAAAGTGGACTGTTTTCGATGCGTACAAGGCAATATAATGGTTTATTCCTGAATGTTCTAATTCGTAAATTCAAGAAAGTTCTAGAGCTGCAAAGAACTATAAATACACGGGTTTTCGAGTGAGTCGGGGAGTTGTTCAGTATACCGTGAATCGGTTAACAGTTTCAGTATACAGTGGGTGAACAGATAGTGAATATAAATAGTGTTGAAGATAAATTAGGACAATTATTATACCGAGTGTAGATAAATTAGTAGACATTAAGTAGTGTGTATATAAATTAAGTTTATTGTAGTGTGTAAGTGTTTCTTCAATAAATCAATAGTAATTAGCCATAGTGAGCGTATAATTTTATCCCACGGTAAAAACAGTTCAAATAAATGAGAAAAACATTACAATACATAGAAAACAGTCGTATGCGGCAAGCTATAACGCCACATGAAAGACTCACCGCTACATTACGATGTTTGGCAACTGGAAGGAGCTACGAAGATGTGAAAATTTCAATAATAATTTCACCTCAAGCATTAGGTCGGATTATTCTTACTCTTAGATCATTAATTTTTTGGAAAAAATGTCCAATATAAAAATACTGAACCCGACACAGTACTGGTAAAAATATGAAACGTGCACAGACTTGTTGCACATTCACTTTCGTTCTTCGTCGTTCTTCCCCGTACGATGAGCACTGCACACGCTAAAAATCAAAACTATCCTGATTCCGACCAAGCGGATTGCGCATTCCAAATTTCGAACGGCGGAAAGCCATACACACAACATTTTCACTGTACCCCGTAACACGCGCATTCAAGCTTTCGCGCTTCCTTCCTAGTGAGTGGGCCCCTTAAGAGCGCTATTGGCTATAGCTTTCTATACTCACCTAGAGTCAAACCATTAATAAAAATATCATTTTTGTATGAATCATCTTCGTATTTCAAGTTATCGAACGTTGAAAGCGTTTGTTCGCATACATTTTCCAATAAACTGGGTTCGAATGGATTATTAGTGTGATAACCCAAAAATTTAATAAACAATCCAGAAATAAGGCACAGATTTTTACTATCCGCATCATTATCGTACAGCTGTTCTCCGGCTTTCAAAATGAATTCGAAATTTTTAAGTTGCTCGCATAATTTAACTAAAAATTCGTCTTTGTCCATCGATAGATGATAAGATATTTTTTCGGAATATTCGAGGACTTCCGAAAACTTGCAATTATCTGAAAATAATTGCCAATATTAGAAAAAAAGAACAATCCATGTTTAAAAAAAAAAGGTTATTTACCCGATTCTATTTTATCTACGATAGTTTTAATCAACTCTTCGTATTTTTGTTTTCTCGTAAAAGGTGATTTAAAATCGTCGGTTGTAAAATCGAATTGTAGCTCATTTTTAAAGTAATAAACGCCCCTCAATATTCTATAATATTCTTCAAATTGTTTTTCGTGATCCATTTTACTAAATTCCGACAACTTTTTGTACAGCATCGGCAACATATTGTAATAGTTCTCTTTTATTTTTTTGTCGAAATTCTAAAAAGTGAAAAATTATAGAAAAAGAGAAAATTGTAGATTTATATTTAGGGTAGGTAAAAAAACAGAAAAATCGGGTGTAGAATATTCGGCCAAAGCTACCAACATTCAAGGAGTAGGTCTTAGAAGCAATTGGCAATAAATTCACAAATACTTTACCTTTCTGTTGATGAATGTTTCTGCATAACGTGTCATCGTTTTGGCACATTCATAAGATTCTTTCTGTATATATTTACTAAACAGCGAAGCAGCTTGATCTAAATGGCTGAAAACATTCAAAAAAATTACATTAAACTCCATTAAAATATTGGTAAAAGCAAAGGTGAGTTAAAGGAAAAAATTAATCTATTCTCACCCCTTCGATATCAAATGTTGCAGTAAAATGACGCTGGCTTCGCGGAGTTCATTATCAGATTTGCACAACTGGTAAATATCTTCAATCATTTGCGGTTTGTTGACATAAATTATTCGATGAACAATATTTCCAAACTAAAATTAATTGTACAGTTAATAATGTAATAACAAATTAGACACTGCGTAATGTTACCTCATCCGCAAGCTGCCTCTTCCTTATACCATATTTTGTATCCCTCAAAACTATCAGGCGAGATTCATCTTTAAAAGTATCTTCGATTTGCTTAACCAAAGGATGTTTCAACTGCAAAACGTTTTGTGTAATTCTTCTTGTAACATCACACCTAAGTTTGAAAAAAAAGGAAATTATAAAATAATCCTGATTATTACTTACATTTGGTAAGTTAAAACAGAAGGAAAGGTGTGAGTGAGGTTGTGGTATTGACTGCGGATCCTTACGGTTCCAATAGCCCAACCAATGGGCTCATTTACATATTTTTTTATTTTACCATTAAGAAGAGCACATCCTTTTGAGGCTCTGTGCAAAAAACTAGACGTCAGCGAGACTCCTAAGTCGCCTAAAAAAAATTAAACAACGCTCGTCTCAGAATTTTAGGAGTGACGTCATCGCATATGAAATCTCTCGTTCAGAGAGCGGATGTTGAAATAATACCCTTCTTGGTGTGCGTCATCGATTGTGACGTATATCCGGGTTTTCGGCATGTCGTTTATTTTATTTGCTATTTTGACATATAGCTAACCTTAAATTTGATAAATAAAATCATCTGGATCGTATTCAGCCAAATTCGAAAAGGCAATGCAATTCATAATTACCAGCTTCTTTTTCTACCTGGAAATACTTGAGAACTTTCAAAATACTGATGTTTTTCCGTGTATCTAGGCATATTTTTGTATTATTTAAATAAATAAAACAATAAGATTAATATTCACTTTTCATAAATAATAATTGACCGTAAGCAACAAAGTACACACCTGACAAGAACTGTCAGTGTGACAGTAGAAAAAGACGTAAGACACAATGCCGCTACGAAAGTTACGCCTTCATAGTATTTTAACCTCGCGATTGATAGGTTGTGCTGGCGCGTAATCTAAACATCAACCAATCAAATCTTTGTAAGTCAATGATTAAGGTTAACGTTTGTAAAACATTCAAACGGTTCATTATTGTGATATATTTACTAGGATTAATCACAGACCTGCCTTTTTTCCATTTCTTTCTACGTAATGTGATAGGAGATTAACAATCGATGACGCACACCAAAAAGGGTATTATTTCAACTATACCACGCCGATCGGTTTTCGGTTAGATGGCTACTTAGCTAGTAACGCAGTAATTTGCTTGCTTATATGCTTATTATTTTTTATTATACGTTTTGGCAAACTCTAAACAGTGCTATGTTTGTGAACGTTTAGAAATAATTTAAACTATTCGACACAATGGACCAGAACCAGAGTAAAAAAAGCTTTAAATATTGAGCGGTTCAAGAATGTAAAAGTACTACGATTAAAACATCTAACAAAACATTTATTTCTATTCATAAGGATGCAAAAAAAAACGGAAGCAATGGCAGAAAAGCATAAAAATACTTTGTGTATTTTCAGGATTTCATTTATCTTCAATCATAATCGTTATAAATTACCTTTTAAAATACGTTGTGAATCCATATTGATAGGGTTATTGAAAACCACACGCTTGTATTAATCTAACTTTTTTAAATACGTAGATAATAATATTGTTCTTATAGCTCCTGGTGTTATTAATGTTCAAAATTATTAAATAAAATAATGAGCCAGTTCTTCACAAATTAAATTTTATTAAATACTGCTTCTTTCCAAAAAACAGGTAAGCTTTTCAGTAGATCATCAACAAAACGACGTATATTATATGCTTTAAAAAAAATTATTACATTTGATTCAAAGTCCGGATCAGCTCTAACATCGCTTTTTTACCAGTGGCATGTGCATTTGAATCTGATGTAAACATTTGGAACTAATATTACCTGCTTCATCAAAATAAGTTTTTCTTGTCCTTTTCAACAATGGTGATTTAATTTCCACTACACATTCATCATAAATAGCATTTGGAGAAGCTCCTTTAATTGGGCAGTCGGCAGTTAAAAAATTGCAATTTTTACTGAGTAACCTATAGCGTTATCTCCGTAGCTTTGTCCACCAGACCAGGGATAAAATAAAGCATCTGGAATCACCCTGTATATCATTTGAGAGAGCATGTATTTATGAAAATACTGACATTTTCAATCATTCCGGCCGGAAAACAGCCAGAAACGATGTGTCACATAGTATAAAATTATAATTTAATAAACTCGTGCTTTTTATTAAAAAACATCATAATCATTAGCAAGTCCACTTCTGGAAGATTTAATGAGTCTGTTTTTTTTAATTAGGTCTACACATTTTATTTTATTAACACAAAAATTTTGTAAGTAATTCAAAATAAATAAATTCTACGCGAGGCACGTTTCAGCCAGAAGCGTTATGTTAGTGCACATTAACTTTCATATGCGGTGACGGTTGTTTAATTGGTTGTATTAGGAGAACGACATATTCTATTGACATGAAATTTTCAGAATCATATTTTTATCCTTAATAATTTGTTTTACGACAGTTAAAAATGATTTAAAAATTTTAGTAAACGAGCCCATTATTCGACTTACCATAATCTCACCATACATTAATATTAATAGTTTTTTACATCTAATTTAGGAATGCGATAAATCTAGATATATACATTTGATAATACGATAGGTACCAAAACTACATAAATACTTTTTTTTTCTACTCTCTTTTATTTAATTTTTTTTCATTTTTTAATTTTTTTTTAAATTTTTTTTTGATTACACAGGGATACTTTTCACGCTTTCACGCTAAAGTGCCTTTCTTAGCGACTTAACAACACACAAAACGGGCAACGGATAGAAGGGAAATATAGTAACACGAGGAGCCAAATTGAAATTACCTATGCTAAATAAAACATACATTTTTCCCGTCTTTTTACAGAACAGAACAGAACAGAAGGAAACACGAGGAGCCAAATTGAAATTACCTATGCTAAATAAAACACACATTTTTCCTGTCTTTGTACAGAACAGAAGAAAAGGAATGAAAATTATTATAAACATCTGATTAGTCAAGAAAAAAATTATTCATCTGCCCCTACATGTTAAACAGTTTGCAGATGCTTCAGATAAGAATATTGAGCCACAAATGTACTCATATAAAGGATAATTTCATAAATCACATCTCAGGATAAATTGAGTGCGTGGACAAAGTTTTGTGGTGTCAAAAATTTTATCGACAATCAGTTGAAAAGTATTCCAAAACTAGGAGCTATTATTAGTTGCAAATTGGAATATTTGCATTTATTTAAATTAGTTTTATGACAACCTGGGTGATTATAGCAAAGAAGAAGGGGAATCATGACATAAAATTATGGAGGAAAAAAATCAAGACTGGAGGGATCTCCATGTGATGGCAGACTACTGCCGGAACTTACAAATACACTGCCCAAAATAAAAAGGTAGAACGTGTCGCGGGACACACGGTAGGAACTTTAGGTCCTTTTAAGCAAAAGTTATGTAATACATCTGACGTTATAGATAAACAATTTGCATATTCTTTGGTGGTTGAGTAGTAAGCACACCAGACTCTCACGCGGTAGACCCGGGTTCGATTCCCCGCGAGGAATTTTTTTTTTTATTGTTAATTTTATTTTTAAATAATCATTCTGCTTGATATTAATAACGACAACAGGTAGACGTTTGAAATATTTAGCGGAATATTCATTATTATAGATAATGGTACGGTACCCTCCATGAGGGAGTCCGACTGGCAACATCTACTTATAACAGCATCGTATATTTAAAAAAGGAAACCGTAGCATTATACCAATTGGACATTCGTTTACCACAAAATTAGTGGAAACATAAAATTGAATTGTTAAATTTTTAATTTGAAGTTATATTACAGTTTATAGAAATTTTTATTTTCTAGATTTTTTCCTAAGTGGGTCGTAGAAAAAATATGCTGCTCGACTCGTGTGGATTGTCCATATCACACTTGAACGATTGGGCACTCCGCCTACGGTGTCGTGCTCCCTCTTCGTCCTCGTGCGATATGGTCATCATATCCACACTAGTTGCACAAACTACAATTTCTTTCAAAATATGCCCTTTTACATTTAAAAACAACCTGCCAAATGTCAAATCAATTTATCCATCCATTTTAAAGTTATCGAATTAAAACATTCAAGTTTTCAAAATTTCAACACCCTGTATTTCGAAAAGTAGCTAGACCCCTTAATCGCGCAAAAAAAATTATGGAAATAATAGTAAAAATTTATCCGAACAAATTCAAGTAGATCACTAGCTCTGCGAATACCAGCTTTGCATAGAATTTTAATATAGCATCGGTGGTTCAGTGGTTAGAATGCTCGCATTGCACGCGGGCGGCCCGGGTTCAAATCCGGGCAGGAGCATATTTATTATTATGAATCGCTGCTTCGTAAACGAGAGAGAGACTAAGGAGGCACAAGCACGCAAAAGCAAGGTACATAACGAAGCAATGTAACATAACGTAACGCGTAACGGTCAGATCTTTTGCGTCGCGACCCCTGGGGTGACATTCCGTTCATAAAAACTAGCGATCGCTTTTAAGCGACGTCACCTGGATTTTACATTTTACATTGATATTTTGACAAGGAAATATAGAAAATACGTAAGTGATACCTTATGGGTATCAGAAATTAGAACTATTTGTCGCTACAAAACAACCAAAGTTGGTGAACGGAATGTGTATATCGACAAGATCGATTCAAGACTACTCGCTAGGTGAACAGAATGCCACTCCTGGTCGCTCAAACATAACCTGGCGTAAAGAACTAAAGTTCCAAAAACAAAAGAAAGTCAGATACAATTTTTTTTTCATAATTCCCATTTTTTGTAGCTTTAATTGCTCTGATTGTCAGCTGCATTACTAATTGTAAATGTTGTAGTATATTTAGATATAGGTGATACTTTCATTTTGCAGCAGATGTCTTAATGTTTGAAGGTGGTCCATTATTTGATGCCAATAATTTTGTATCTATTTTTCGATACTCTGCACTTTTCTTTATGTTTTATCAATATTTTAATCTGTTCAATAAACTTGAATATACTAACCATGGAACAGGCGCTTTCTCCAGAATATCTTTGACGGTTTGTAGTCTCAATTCAACCGAACTGACGTGTTTCAAGATAACTTCAATGCATGTTATCCAACTTTCACCAAATTGCAATAGAGTATTTATTTCTTTAACGAATATACTGTCCGGAACTATATCATTTTGTAACATGTAAGTGTACAAAAAATTTTTCAAAAAATATTCGTACTGATCTGGAGGCAATGACAATTGCACTAGCGTACTAGTAAGCGCACTGGGGCCCTGAAAATAAAATACATTTTATATGTGCTTAATATTGATATCATATTATTACGTTCATCTTCAATGAACAACGCTTTCAAGTTACCGTTGCCGATTTAGTTAATTACATAACATGTCAATATCCAAGACAGACCTAGGATTTCTAAATTCTATTTATAACACAGCCCAGTGAAGAAGTCCACCTGCAATGATGATGAACCGCGCTAAGGATTAGACAACAATACCTACTTCTCTCCTACGCAGCCTCAGTCTCTCAATCCCATCAGCACTTTCCAAATTCTTCCTTTGTGCAGAGCGCATATAGGAGAATTGTAGAGTATTCTACATAATCACATCAACCATATAAATTAAAAAATTGTTAAATATCTTTTGTAAGTTCCTTGTGGCATTACTTATTCTTTTTTCTCTTATTCTTTTGGGAATCAAACCACAATAATGTATTTTATTTTTTATTTCGACGTTTCGGTAGCGTTCCAGCTACCGTTATCAAGATTAACTAGTAATAAAATAATTTTTGGTCCCTATCTGACACAACGAAATAGTATATTAAAGTATAAGTGGATATTAAGGTCTTTAAAACACGCGCGAGCAAGTGTTTTAAAGACCAGTTATCCACGAATACTTTACGATATTTTTTTTTATTGGTGCACTTTGAAATTATAAATACCGGTCCATAACTACTACAACAAGAAATGGAAATCATAGATGGAAACGTCAACTAAATGTCAA